>VYXD01005107.1:909121-1052728 GCA_013397195.1 Hylia prasina
TTGAGGAAGTCTCCAAGCCAGAAGCAGAGAGGTCTGGCGATGCAATAGGGAAGAAAAGTGGCTAAAACAGCCAGGCAGCCACCATCTTGAAAATACAAAGAAAAGTATTTCTAAAAACACTGAATAAAATAAGCAGTGTCCAGGTTATTTTATGCAATTAAATAGTCTGGATAAATGCAAGTGCTAGGCAGGTGTAACATCACCAGCTCAGATGAAACCAATTCATCTATTCTTTAGAAACTCAGGTAGCAACCTTCAGCTGGGCAGCTATGCAGCAATAAAAGGAAAACTCATTTGTCAAGGAGAAACAAGGGCTTGTCTTAACTCACCTTTTTATTTTATTATTATTTTTTTCCTTTATTTTGGGTTGTTTAGTTTTCTTTAATTTTTTTTTAACTTTTTTTTTGGGGGGGGGGGGGCTGAGGGTTTTTTTTACATATCTTAGTTAGATATGTAAAAAGTATGACAGCAGGGCCAGTCTGCTTTAGTTGACTACGTGGAGAATGGTTGCCTGGTTGCTTTGAGTCCTAGAGCAGGGAAGGCAGTAATGCAGGGTAGTGGGGTTGTAGGTTTTTGATAAGGAAATATCTCTCATCACGTATGGAATTTTTCCATAGTCAGTGCTTTTAATTTTAAAAAGACGTTTTCTGTCTTGACTGAAGAAGATGCAGACATTGTGGAAGATACTAAAAAGACCCAGTCAATTAATTTTTTTCTGTAACATCATCACATTTCAAGTTACCTGTGTGAGTGTACCTTTCCTCACTTCATTCCCTGCTAGATATGGGACCAAAACTCAGATTTCCTTCGCACATGATTTCCCACAGTACATTTAACTCTATTTCGGTTCACTTTCTGCTACCAGATTATTTGGCTATTTCTGATCTGGTTTTTTTCTTGTTTCTTTGTGTATGATGAGCATTTTCACCACACTGAGTTCCTGAAGTGGAAGTTGACTTCCAGATCATTCCATATGTCAGGGAATAGAAATCTGGGCTCAGGCTACCATACAAAGACTTTTTTATGTGTACAGATTTTCCCATTATCTTCATCTGTAACACTGCAGCATCAACACACCACAAGTGTGAGCAGCCCACAGATTTTAAGATCACACGTTAGAGTGACTTGCTGAATTAGAGAAAGCATTTAATATTTCATAGATCATTTGACTATCTAGAAGGTAGAAGCTAATAGCAAATAGGTTTCAAATATAATCAATTATGTTTTCATTAAAGAGAGAAAGAAAACAAGAGACATTCTTATCAGTGCCAATCAACACTGGAGACTGAAATCTTGAGCAACTCTGTAGTGAGGAATTTGTTTTCAATCCTTTCCTCATAGCAGTATTATAGAGACTGAAATCCAGGTCCCTGATTAACCCGTGAGTAAAGAATAACCTTCACCTAGAGAGCTCTGCTTTCAAAAGGGTGGGCCCCTGTAACTAGAGCCTGTTCAATTATTCTTCTTCAAAGAGAGCAGGCACTCAAGAATGTCAGCTTCATAGAAGGAGCTATAATTTTGAAGCAACTTCCTGTTTGTCAATTTATTTTTTTTTTATCTAGGTGTTGTAAATGGGAGGAAATGTCACAAAGGAGATTTTTCTTCTTTTTTTTTTTTTTTGTTACATGTTACCTTTTGCAATTGCAGAAGCTTATAAATGGAGTGTGTTTTCTGTCACTGTTTATAGATTGAAAGTGAGCACACTATACATGTGTAGCTACCAAATACATGAGGAATTTAGATTTGCAAGATAACATGTTACAGCGTTCTTGTTCAAAACCAAATAATGATTTCCACTTAAAAAAAAAAAAAAATCCCCCCAAAAAGCAACGTGAAAATCACACACTAGCTACTATTCAGTAGAAAAAGAGATATAGCTGAAGCTGGGTTTAGGCATGAAGTATATCCCTGGAAGAAATCAGCCTGTCAAAATCTCTCTTTCTTGGCAAGATACCAGAAGGGGAGTATTTTCACAAAGATGAAAAGAGTGTTAAATACTAACATGCTTCCAGATTGGATACACATTCTTATACATATTTTTGTTATGAAACAAATGCATTTTGGTAAAATTAGAGATGTGTTTCTGTATTTCTGCCTCTACTGTATATTTTGTGTGATAAAATGGCACTGATTTCCTATCTAATTTAAAACAGTTTAAAATAACTGGTAACATCTAGTAGCTTTCTATTCTTCCAACCTTTATTTTCTCTTCTGTGTATTTCAATGAGGAGCAGGGAGTTGGCAGGGGTTATTTTCTCTTCGTTACTTTTCTGTTTTAGAATAAGAAGACACAAGTTTTGACCTTCTCACTTCTCTTCATGACTTCCTCACCATCACTGAGCTTTTCTGTTCAGTGTCCCAAATTTCATGGTAGAAAGAAATGTTTGTATTTAAACCCTGGCGCTTTATGGCCTAAGATTCAGTTCTTGAATGACAATAACAATCTTTATCAAAGTGGTTCCTTTCAAACATTCCTCCAGTATTTGGTAGCCAGAAGATACATGTTCTCTGTTTTCTTTGTCACAGCCCTTGTATTTCACAGTGTTATACCTCTGATTTGGGGGGCCAAAATAAGTGTTTACCCATGATCTCAAAACAAAACAAAAGCAACAACAACAATAACAAAAAGAAGAAAATAAAAGAAAAATAATGAAGAAAAGAAGAAAACCAATTTTATAATCTTCTCCCAAAATATGGGAGAATATGTTCTGTTTAACTTCAGGACAAATGAGTAAGTGAACAGTATGTACATGGACAGACACTTTCACAAATATCCCTATAAACCTAAACCATGCTATTTGAGTGTACAGGAATTGTGTGGTATGGGCAGGCTTAATCTCAGAGGCTGAAAAGCTGCAGCCTGGTAGCATTCAGCACACTCAGGTAGTACTGGATACATGAAATATGCAGATATCAGGTGCGACTCTCATTAGGAGGCTGGACCTTTGTCTTGTCTTCTAAACTATTTTTTTTCCTTTCTAACATAGAAATCTTTTTCAAATGCTTATGCTTTTCAGGAAAATAAGTTATTTTATTCAGCCTGTGTTTTCCTAATCCCCTTTTTTCCCTTCATGGTTATTGCCATTTTAAATAAAATAGTCTTCACAAAATAGTGTCAATGAAACAATCAAGCCTTCACAGATCACAAATATTAGCCTACAGAAATAGGTAGAACATGGTTTGAAAAAAAATACACTAAAGAAATTAAATTAATGTGAAGTATTACCCTCCTGTATCTCTCTGGTAAACAATACATGTGTTTGTTTTAAACACGTTCCAACACTCAATTCCCAGTCTGGGAAGGCAAACCCAGCCTCTACTTTGTGTAAGCTTCAACTCCAAGCAAAGCTTCCACCAAAGCAATTGTAGCTGACAACCCCTCAGGATCACTCCTAGCATGTACAGCCTGCGAGTTTCCTTGGAAACTGCCATGCAGCAAGCATGAGATTATGGCACATGACTGCTAAGCTGTATAGCTTTACCCAGGAAAATAAAGGAATGCAAGAATGGAGACCAGGACTGCAATCCACCTCCCAAGGACAGTAACTGCTGATTTTCAACCTGAGGCTTCTAGTGGCTGATGGATTACTTCTACACAGCCAGAAAAGATAAGGAACTAAAGCAAATCTCTTTATTATGAGCTTATGTTTTCTCCTGCTGGGAGGGGGCAAAACTGAAAAGCAACCTGAAAATCACCACATCTCCAAAGACTTTCTGCAAGAAGCCAGCTAGGAGGCCGTGTGACATTTTCCTTAGGCTGAGCTATTCTGGATAGGACACTTCATATGGACCCTTTTTAATAGAGGCATTCTCTCTCCCAATTTCTATGATTATACAGTGCTGAAGGTGAGACCTTGGGAATGACTGCAGTGGCCCAGGCAAGTAACTACCAAACTCACCAGCCTGTACCTGACATAGTCAATAATAAATAAACCAAAGAAGAATATAAGTACAAGGAAAACACACAGGTTTTTGTATTCAGGCACAGACTTGCCTGCAATGGACTTAGCCATTTCTGACCACTAATAAAGCTCTAGTCCCATCCCTATCCTGTGGCAAAGAGTCCTGCAGCATACATCAACACTTGGTGAGGAAGTTTTTCCTTTGGTTTATCAGGAATGGCAGGCCTGCTGGTTTCCCTTTGATGACTCTTAAGTCTTGCATTGAAAAGACAGTGACCAATTGCTACCTATTCACCTTCTCTTTTCAACTAATGATTTTACAGCTTCTCTATCAGATCTCCCTCCAGTCATCCCAGTTTGAGGCTAGAGAGGAGAGCACTAGACTCATTGTTTTACAGTGCACTTTTACATGCACTTTGTCTATGGTGATGTCAGCTTGCAACATGCATTTTCTTGTAGTTTTATTAGGCGAGACTGATTAGCTGGATCCTCAGATATATAATTTAGCCTGTGGGCTTTGTAGTCTCCATATGAATTTGACCTAGGATATACAGGTCACAGGAAAGCTTAATGATTTGGGTATTTAGATGATCTGTGGGAGCCCAGCTTTGCTACTGCCATCCCTTCGTGGCCGTAGTTATTATACTTGGGCTCAAATTCATCCATATTAACTTATATCGACTTCAAAGCTTCTGATTTAAATCCCACCTCCCCTGACTGATATCTTTCTGGGTATCTGCTGTGTCCCCCCGACCCTGCCAAGAGCCTGTGGCCCTGGAGCTGCCAGAGCACCCACCCAGAACCATCTGGCGTCTGCCTGCGGTCCTCCGGGGCACTGCTCGCTGAAGGACAGCTGCCCAAAACAAATGGTGACCTCTGTCATCTGGGCCATCAATTGTTACAACATCTGGCAACTGGCTTTCTTATGAGAACAGACATTTGGTTGCTTTGGACCGAGGATTTTAAGATCCATGGGCCAGAGTAGAAAATGGAGCATATCCCGATTTTTTTTTTTTTTAAATATGTACCTCAAATGGCTTGCAGTCACTTGGAGTAACAACATAAAGAACTCAGAGCAAATAATCAACTCATCACGGTGAAAGAATCATTTGACAAATTTTTGCTGGTCTTATCCCATTCCTGGCTTGAGTTGTTACCTTGCTGTAGCCCCAACAACTCTAAATTCTGTTAGAGACTCTCTCCTACACCTTAGAGGTGCATTTAACACAATACAGTGACTTCATCATTGCAGCTGTCTCCACTGAACACGGGTGCTTGGCCCTGTGAGTTTGTATCCAGCTTTACATCTGCACCCATGTGTACAATGCAGGCAGGCTGCTCTGACTCCCTATGCTCACTCTCCTCATACCTTTTCTTCACAAGACAAATACAGCAAATATAGATGTTGGCATACATCTAAATTTAAAACATTTCAATGTGCTAAAAAGTGGTCTTTTGCAACATTCATAAAGCAATTTGAAAAAAAAAATAAGAAGAGTAATATCCTCAAAATCCTGGCAAAGCTAATAATAAACTCTGGGAAATTACATTCAGGTATTGTATACAATTTATTGTGTTACTTCAGTCCCTCAGATGGCTACAAATAAAATAAATGTTTAAAATAAAATATTTATTTTGAGCTGCAAACACTATTTTTAAAGGATTCCTTCCCTAAACTCTAGGCAGATTGGATATAAAACAGAAAAAAGGAAAGGCAAATAACTACCAAATAAGCAACAAAAATAAACTTTAGAAAAAACTTTCAAAATTAAGAAATAAATCTTACTAACCACAAAGTAAAAGAATACCAAATAAAATACAAATACAACAAACCTGTAGGTATAAAGAAACATAAAGGTTATTAAAATGTATAGGAATAAATGTATAATTTAAAATCTACTAACTACTATAACTAATGAAGATTTTAGATCTAATTGAACTAATCAGCCTGAGCAGATACTAATGTACAGTGGCTGCACTGATTTATAAAAACACCAAACAGTCAGATAGTTAATTCCAGAGGAAGAATAAAAAAATCTAAGTGCAAATACTTATATCTCTCTGTGTTGAGGTTTCATCTGGGCTCCCTGTGAAAAATGGAGACGGAATAACAATACTGTCGAGCTCCAGAGCCCCATTTCAAGCACCTCGCTGCAGCAGTCGCTGACGGAGTCTGAAATGGAGTTAGGCTTGTTTAGCATGCCCGCAGGGTCACACTGACTGACCCGGTCCCCTCTGGTTTCACTTAAAACTCAGATTTTCTCCATGAAGATAACATGTTCCTGTGATATTTAGTTACCTGGTCTCCAGAAAGATCTCATATTTCATGGTGTAATTTTTAACCTTTTTTTAAGATGTCTTTTTTTAACATAAACTCTTTAAACTTGATATATTTCCTGAAAGAACATGTGCTTGCAAGGAAAATGTTTGGTTATTAAAATATCTTAACAGATCAAAGTTCAGTGCAATTTTAGCTTGATAAGTTATAAAGGAGTGTTAAGGCTACCATTCGGTGTTCTTTCTTTAATTTCTTTTGATGTTGCCTGCTATAAACATGAATATTCATATAGATAAACTGATTCTATATGTGCTTATTCTTTATGTGCTTATTCTTCATATTTTATGTGCTTTCTTCTGAGAGGTTTTTTTTTTACTGAAATAAATCATGAACTAGCACTTCTGTGTTTTTGTTTTTGTTTTTTTTTTTTTAAATTCCGAAACGTGTGGTTTGTGATATACATGAATTTTTTTAAAAAATTAAATAGATTAAATTGTGACAGAAATTTTCATGAAAAATGCCAAAAAATAGCTCAACCGCCTTCTGAGTGTGAAATGCTTCAAAATATTGTTTATATACTGAAGGCTTTTTGAGGAAACTGGAAACTTATCTGACCAGAACTTCCCTGGCATAAATTGGTTTCAGTTGAGGTATAGGTTGGCACTTGGAGAGGACCTGGCTGAGCACATTTGGTTGAGGACTTGCTGCTGTTTGTCTGACAGCCACAAAGACACACTGGATCCAATATCTGTGCAAGCACTTTCTGCTTATCGAGAATGGCAAGTCCCAGACCACCTCCCTGCCCAAGTGCCCCCTTGAGAGGCCAGATTGGCATTTAAGGAATGTGAGGATTAGCGATGTAAACTGCAGCAAATCCGAAGTTTAAAGAGGGCAGAATCTATTCAAATGTGTCACTGGAAGTTTGGAATTGCATTTTCCTATTTTGCTTTTTCCAGTCTTGTCTTTTTAAACCTCCTGACTAGTACTTTGAAAACTCTGCTTGCTGTCCCAGTCACAAGAGCAGCCTCTCACTTCACTCCTTTACATCCCCATATTATCCATCCTTCCATGCTCTATCTATCTGCTCATTTATTTATTTATTTGTTTTTTAAGGGGGAATAGAGGGGTATGGTGTGGTGTTGTTGTAATGCAGCTGCTTCGGGCAGTGGGCCTTTACCTGAAAAATCACAAACAATTCAGAGCATCATTGCCTGTGCAAAATAAAACATTTTTACCCAGGAACCTCCCAAATCCCTCCATCTGTAGAAACCTTCCCTGATAAAAGCACAATTAATAAAATCAGTGCAGCTATCCATCACCTCTGAGACCATGGTTTTACATGAGGATTTTGCTGGTGAGAAGTCAATTTAAGAAGTTTCATCCCATTTTTTTCCTCCTCACCTGCTCATTCTTTTCTCTGCTACCCCACCTCTGGTGGGGGAGGCTTATCAGTCCTTCAGCAAGGCTAATGGATTCATTGATATTGCTGCTGACAGCTGGAGTGATGCAGGTTAATAAACAAAGAAAAACAATACATGAAGAAGGGTGGGAGAGAGTGTCTATTAGCTTAGATCATTCCACTCAACCATTTCTTAGTATGGTCATCCAGAGGGTTGAATTGCCATATCTGAGTACCAACACAGGTGGGGAAGATTGCTTTTAAACTGGCTTTGCAACTTGAAAAATTGTAATGTGGAATCTTAGCCTGGTTTCTTGGGTGTGTGGTGTAATATACATTCAGGAATCATGTTACACCTGACTGAAAGGCAACCAAATCTGTTTCATAACTGCTGCTTTTGGGAATATAAGATAACGGATTCTGACAGAACCTGTATGGAGATGTTGAGACTTGTGCAGAGGCTGATTCCTCACTTTCTGTTCTCAGGGGCATCGAGGCATTGCAGATTTTATATTCTCCTTACAAAAGCAGTTCTGTCCCTCCCCATCTAAAAACAGGTGCCAGAAAAAAAGAAAAAAAAAATGGAGAGGAGCAAAAAGGATATAAAGGTGTGTGAAGGCATATAAAGCCTTCCATAGAAGTGAGAACAAAATAAACAAAGTGACCACATTGTAGAAAGGGAAAAATTCTAGAGGAGTAGAAGTTCCCAAGAAATTTTGAGTGTTCTTGAGACGATACATAAGGATGGTTTACTCACCATTTCATCCCAGTAAGAAAATACTGGCTGCAGGATGCTCAAGTCTCTCTTAGATTCAAAGGGAGAATGAACAAGGAAGATAAATCTAGGAATGGAAACACCTAGAAAGCACACTTGGCACAGGAGGCCTCTGAGGTTCAGCTGCTGGAGTGTGTTTGGGAATATATCAGTACATGCTTCCACTTTCCTCTGTATTGCCCCAGGCACCCACCTTGTCACTGCCAGAGGTGGGATGGCAGGCAGGATGGGTTTGGACCTCGTTCAGCACACCTGTTCTGATGTTCTGCAGCACTACAAAACTGTCTAAATTGGGAGGTGCTCTTGTGTTTCTGCATGTTCTTATGCTCCTACATGGACAAGGTAGCATCTCCATTGTAACTACAAAATAGTGTGGACCTGCATCCACATCCCGAGTTAGGGAGCAGAGAGGGATGTTTCCCTATCCCTGGAGCCAGCACAGGTGGGAACCAATGAATCTGGCAGTCTGTTCCTCCTCTTTCCCTGTACAGGAAGAAGTTTTAGGGAGTAAGATAACAGTCAAGGGCTCTGTTCTATGAATGATTGGAAGCTAAGGGAATTTGATATTTTTTAGGAGATACTACACACACTGGTTAATTAATCCAAATAGTTTTGGTGTGGTTGGTTCCAGCTCTAACCTCTTGAGTCCTTGACCCCATGTGTTTGTAAAATACAGATCCTTTTGGAGTTTATTTAAATTTCTCACAAAGAGCATTTTGTGACCTAAAAATTGATATATTTAATAGATGTGCAAAGACACTAAATGTCATAATTCTATCACTTCTGGTAAAGTAATAAAGAAATGGATATGTGATAGTGTTTGGCTAAAGCTTCTGTTTCAACTCCTACAAAAAGGAAGTATTAGAAGAAATGGCTTATATTCATTTGTATTTCCCTTTTAAAAATAATCTCGTCATGTTTAATGTTGCACTATCACATAGTTCTTATTTTGCATAAATACATGATGATTATAGCTGTATAACCTTGGCAACATACTGTCCTCATGAGGCAGCCTGAAATAGAAGAGAAATGCAGATTATGCTACACAACTGCTCTTTTGGGAACAATATTTTATTATGTTTTATTTCCTTTCCATAAAATTCAAAGAAAATGAAGGTAATTTGGGTTCCACAAAACCAATGATAAGCTGTTGAAGAAAATTCCTAAAACACATTCAGACATAGCCCTACAAACAGGTGTAGGCAAAGTTGAGTAAGAAGATCAGCCTATACTCATGGACACCTTGAATTTAACCTTCTGAACCTGGATGTTGGAGATTTCAAGCAGGAGCTTGTTTAAAAATGAATAATTGTATGAAAATTGTGGGGCCAAATCTCAGGCACAGGAAACAACTTTATGCCGTAGCTGGGTGGAAAAAGGCACATGGGGAAAAAGAAGTACTAAAAATACAGGGTCCAGTTGTTCATTAGTTTATACAGCCTGAGAATGTGGCCTAGGGAGTCTCTCAGGCTGGCCATTAGGGCCATTGTAAAAGCCATTAGGACTAGCCTGTGATGTCAGTGATAAGCTCAGCTTTCATTTAATAAGACAAAATAAAGGCCTTTTTTCATGGTGGAGATAGAATCTCAGCCAGCTTGCCTGCCACTGAAGGAAAACAAAACTAAAAACCTTTCATATAGGCAGGCAATTTGCTATTTTTTGACATTAAGTTGACTCTTGGTCTATTATCCAGGGCAGACTGAAATGTCACTTCTTATAACCAAGCCAATACTCATTTGTTTAAGAGAAGTGTTTTCTGTTTAGTGCCTCATCAGAAGCAGGATGAAAATGCTCCTCAGAGCAATGGTGCCATATACCCTAGATGTGCAAATTATGAGTTTTGCCTGTGTGAGGAGAAAAGGGCTAAGCCCTTTACTACAACATGAAAAGGAAAAAGCTAAACAGATTGTTTGGTGAATCAGTGATATAATCTCTGAAAAATCCCACATGAGTAAACCTTTGCAGCTAAGGAATGGTGCAGCTTCAGCTTTACCATTGAAGAACTGGTGCTTTTAGTCCTGGGCATGAAAGAGTGAAAGTGAAAGAGTGCTTCATTGGCATGTGAGCCCATTAATCTTGCATTTGGCATATGAACTCCCCCATGATTTGAACATCTGCCTGGAAGGTACCTCTCTGGTTAGCACAGTTGTATTATTCTCAAATTAAAATAAATGCCAAAACATATTTCTGTCTTTCACCTCACTTTCTTCATATAAGCTGTGTTGAAGTATTCATGGATAAAATTTGTCAGGTCCCAAAGGTGCTAATGTTTCATTAAAAAGGCACATGGTAGTAGGGTAATTCAATAGTTATCTGTGGGACATGTATCTGCAGGGTTATATTCCTCTTCAATCATGGGAACACCAGATACCACTGGCAAACCCTTTGCCTGCAGCTTACAACAAAAGCATCTTTAAATAAGAAACTTCTGTTTAATGCCATAATATTTAACACAGAAGTTCCTTCAGTGCTGTTAAAGATGACATAAGTAGCCTAAAAAATGACGACTGAGAATTTTTGAGGATTTCCCTCTGCAGGCTAACCTTGAATAATTACAAACCAAATGTCCACCTTCTGGTGGAAGCTGGATTGACTCATTAAAGGACAAGTCAGTGACTGACCACCAGACTTCCCATGACTCAGCACTGGTGACCAGTGGCCATCTCCTCTCTGACCATAAATTTACTGAATGGTTGTCAGCAATTGCCTTGCAATGACAGAGACTACCTGGAGCCCATGTGAGACTGCTGTGACTGGTTGAGATAAAGATGACACTGCCTCCTGTTTCCAGAGTGGATTCCTGCATGCGCAAGTTTTTGTGAAAGTTGAAGTCCTTTTTACAACTTGTGAGGACATTAAGAGAAAATACAGGCAAAGATGGGACTTCAGAAAGAGTGAAGACATCTCTCTGTGATGTCTCTTTAAACAGAAGCAGCATGACCTCATAAGGGGAAATCATCTAAGGGGAAGGATATGACAGAAGCTGCAGCCACAGCTACACTGGCAGACCGGAGGTGGGCTGAATCATGGAATAAAAGGTGTTTTGTGCACATAAGCCTGAACTGTCATCTGCACACCCACTGAGCTTGAGTCATCCATCCCAGATAGACATTGACACTATCTGTTCAAGAAGGCAAGGGCAAGGGATTGTTAGTCAACAGTGACAGTGTGCTAATATTGCTCTCTCCCCTATATTCCACATATAGAACATTCAATTTCTCTTTCTTTCTGAGAGTCATTGTTTCCCAGCTGTGGAATGATCCTCAGATGAGATAGAAGATTCAAGGTGGAGCAGCAAGATGTATTTTGTAGAATGAGACAGAAGAGAGTGCAAAATGCAATGGTTTGTGCCTTCAGACTTTTGTGCGTGTCCCACCAAAGCACAAGAAGAGGAGAAGCATGGAGAGAAGGAGAGGAAGAAATATACTTCTTACACTTCCAAATATAAAATCATAGTTGCTGGCTTTATGAGTGACAAGAATAAGAAACTATTATTTATAGGATTTTAATATGACATTTGATAGATATGTTAATCTATGTATGTTATTGGCAGTATGAGAATCCATCACTCATCCTGGTCATGGTTTGAAGTGAACTCATACAGGAATATTTATTCTAGAAGTAGAGTGAGTAAAAACATCATTGTTGGTGCAAAAAATAAGAAAATAAGATGATCAAGCTTAAAAGTCAAAGCATATTGGTAACCTCTTGTCTCCATAAAGAAAAAAGTAAATAAGATATTTGATGCCTAGCACGTCACACACATTTGTTTCAGAGGAAAATCTGTCAGATATGATTCCAATTTCCAAAGGACTTCAGACAGGCATGCCTATTTTACCTGACCTTTCTGAGAAAATATACCTAATCATGTGGACTGACAGGGCTGCGGTATTTCCAGCCAGGCAAGGGAGGTGCCGAGGATCCAGTCTATTTGAGTTTCTGGTGCTTTTTTAGCCAGAATGACAGAGGACGACCTGCATTTTCTACTTGTTCTATTAGTTCAGAAATTTATTTAGTCCTAAGGATCTTACAATATCTTTCTCTCTTTTGAGGGATTTCTGTAGAGAGTACTCAGAGGTGATGCACATGTTCTCCATACAGTTCAGTCACAATTTCACAGCCTCACATAGTGCATGAATTTACTTATTAAATAATGTGCTCTTCTATGTGCAGAGCTAAGGTCTGCTCTCACTTGCCAGATGTGACACTTGCCCACCACAACAATCATCAGCAGCATTGGTGTTGGTATTTGTGCTGGTGTCAATACTACACTTCAAATCACAAACGCAGCAAAAGGCTCCACTCATGACAGTCAAAACACTTTTTGTATGAAGGACACCCAATTTGCTTTGCCACTGTTTGGAATTCATATTAATAACAACAATAATATTAATAATTCAAAGTGTCAAGAAAGTAGTAATTGCTTTAGAGGTATATGGGGACAAGCAGTTAATAGACTGAAGAATTCAGAAACAGATACCTAATATTACTGAACAAAGTTTAACAGTATCAGCAGAACTATATGCTTGTCTGACTCCCATTTCTCTCCCATGCACAAAAACCTCATCTCTTTTGAGGGAGGTATTTCAGTCTATAGTGTTCAGATTGGATTTCCCAGAAATAGAATCTGGGCCAATTGTAATTTTCTTTATCTATATTTAAAATTAATTTAAAGGAAAAGGTGACACTTAAATGCACCTGGCTGATTAAACCGTAGTCTGTAGCCAACTGGAGTTAGCAGAATGTCTTTTATTGATTTCAGTGGAGTTCAGACCATGATATTTAATCCATTTTGCTTATTGGTCTCATTTATCCCATGAGTGAACACAAGTTGAAAAAAGAGATTGGATACAAAAAAAGAGCCCAGTGACAGTGTCTTAGACTCTATGTGAAAGAAAAGAAACAGATTGTCCAGGTAGTATTGGAGTTATCTATGAATAAGCAAAATATCTTACACTATTTCTTTTGTGTGTTTCTCTTCTTTTAGTCCTTTTCCCCTCTTTTCTGGGTAAGGACTGTGTTTATACCTGCACAGCAGAAGCATTTAGCACATTGTGGATTCTTCTGAAACCCAAGCAATAACAAATGATGATGCATCATTCTGCAGTCCCATGAGTAGCTACAGTAAAGGGTTCACAGAACATTATTATTGACATCATTGTTCTAGGAGCTTTTAGACCATTTAGAATTACTTTGAGATTCGATAATGAGCTCAAAAGGATACTTGGCTTCATCTTTTCTCAGGATTTTTTTACATAGCCTTTGCTGCAATCTTGCAATTCTAGAAACATGTAGGAATCAAAAAACCTGTTGGTTTAACAAGTGTTAGTAGATGAGTTGAACAGGTAATTACAGACTGGTCAGACAGAACAGTATATGAGCTATACCTTCCTGTCAGGTTCTTGAATATCAGACACAACAGGATCCCAGTTTTTTTGTGAAGACTTCAGGGCCTGGTTGATTGACCCGGCTGAAAGAAAGAAACATATGAATGTGCAGTTCTGAGTCTTTTGAAACTCTTATGAGAATCTCCCCTGGATACTTCATTCTGGAGTTAGCAGAAAGTACTGGATTATGGAAATTATGGAAAGCTGAAAGTTGAGTTTACTTGAATTTGTGTTTTTTAAGTTCTTATTCTGTTTAAATCCAAGTGGTACAAACAGGTTTCAGTGAAGCTGGAGAAGTTCTTGCACATGCTTGTAACTACCTTTAGACAATCAAGCCATACATTATGCTAGACTAGAATTGTTCCCAGTCTATGTATAAACACCTAGTCCTTTTATGAATCCCACTGTGTATACCATATCTTAGGAACTGAGCTTCAGTGAAGAAAATACTCAAAAATGTTCAAGAAAATTTAACTTCTTAAACAGCACTCCAAACTCAAAATGTTCTCAGTTCTTTTAGGGCAAGTAAAATTTCTCCCTGTTCCTTACTAAACATTTAAAAATACAGTTTCTTGTGGCAGAGTGCACCTCTCAGCTCCTCTGCTGCTCAGCCTTCCCCAACACCCTCAACACACGAATTACACCAAGCAGGGCACTGTGTTATAGAGCTGGTTGTTTCCAGGCCTGGCGAGACTGGCTTTGACTCAGTGTTGTTCTCCACTTTGGGCAATTTTCATTTTGTTTGATTCAACGTGAAGTTAGAAGTGAGATATTGCCATGATTTCAACACAGTACCAGAAGATACACAGGTGACAGGGACGGCTTTGGGAAGAGACACATAGACCAGAAGTCAGACTGGGGTAGATGTGGATCCTAATCACCATCCAGTGCCTACATAGGTGAATGAAAATATTCCCACTGTTTTCACTGCTGGTTTTAGTCTGGCTATACCAGGACACTGTTAAAGCCAGAACAGGCAGTGGGTCTTGTTGCAACTGCCATAACAGGAAATGGGATGAATTTTATTTAACTCTGATCTGCAAATCTGACTCAGGGGAAGGACACAGAAAGGATGTGGGAATCACCAAAGCATACACATTCTGCTCACCACAGCTTGTGATTAAAATGGAAACAAAATATTTTTTCATTTTTAAAAAGTGATCTCTTTTACTCACTTTTCTCAGAAGTAAAAGAAATTTATTTGTCAATAAACAATTTTAAGAGAAGTAAAAAATGACAATCCTCTCTGTAGAAAGTACTGTTTTGTTATGTAATTAATCAAAAGCCACAAGTTCTCTACAAGCTCAATTGTTTTTTGTTGTCTTTTTTAAAAATTATTTTTCTTTTGGTTTAAAATTACTTAGGAAGTTTGAGAGTTTCTATTGCTTTTAACTGAAAAATCATCTTTTTGCCAAGAAGGTGCATATTGACAGGATTTCCCTAAATTTCTTTCTGCACTGCCACTTCACTAGTTCACCTTCTAGCATTGGGGATAACATGCAGGTAATTTTTGAGGACTGTCAATCTAGAAGGAATGGACACATTATAAAATGGGGTGCTCTTGTTTGGGGGAATCATAGAATCACAGAGTTAATCAGGCTGGAAGGGATCACAGGGTACAATCCAGTCCAACCTCCCTGCTCAAGCAGGGTCATCCTAGAGCCCATGGCACAGGATTGTGTTCTTGAATAAAGAGGGAGACTCCACAAACCTTCTGGGAAATCTGTCCCAGTGCTTAGTCACCCACACAGTAAAAAAGTTCTTCCTCATATTCAGGAGGAACTTCCTGTGCATCAGTTTCTGCCCATTACCTCTTGTCCTATTGCTGGGCACCACCAAGAAGAGCCTGGCCCATCCTCTTGACACCTTCCATCCCAAAGCTTTGTTTGCTTGCATTTAATTTTAGACACTTATGTGGCATTCCCCCCCAACCCATAAAGGCAAAGCAAAAGAGAAAAACACTTTCAAGAAAGTAATGCAGGTTGAAGATCTCCAGCTGCTTACTTCTGATGATGGGTAAACCCAACCAGCTTCAGGTTGGTAGTGACAGGTAGTGAAGGTCAGGTTGAAAGATTCCAAGTTTAGTAAAAAAAGGACATTCCAAAACTTCTCAGGTGACAATCTGCATCTCTGTGAAAAAGTTTCTGAAGCAACAGAATTCAGAGACTAGAAAAGGATGTATTACCAGCTGAGATGTGCTGCAATGACTTTGCAAGTGTAGCACTTCCATAACTCTATAGATATAAGTGAGCAGTGAGCTCACTGCTCAAAAGGCTTGTGTTTTGCTTTGAACAACTGGTATATTGCTTTGCTTTAAAGGAAAACAGCTGGAAAGACATGTTGGTTTTTTTTGTTTTTTTTTTTAACAATCAATCATGCAACAAGAGTTTGAGGTACAGTGTGACATTGATGATCTTGTCTTGCGGTGAAACCACAGTGTCTCACCTACACAGATGTCTTTTTTCTTGGACAGTTCAGGCGTTTTAATGGCTCCTAAATGAAAACCCACCTGTCTTTGACAGTAAAGTTCATGCATGTATGCATCAGCAGTAACCATAACTGACAACTCTTGAGTCTCAGATTCTTTGAAACCTAGCAATATTTCACTGGCAATGGTAAAGAAGACATTTAAACAATAATTGAATGAAACTAAAATTTATAATCCTTGGGAAACCTGCAGGAGTGGTGATAAGAAGCATAGGAACAGTTATCTTGAATTATATATCAACACTGCTCCTCCTAAATCTTTCTCTTTCATATTATTTTATTGGTTTGGTCATACACCCCACAGGATGTGTCAGTTTGTACAAAGGACCTTACCTTCATCCTGTTTGGGTCTATCTTCCCCTACAGAACATAAGAGTTTGAAAAGCTCCTTGACTTCATCAAGAATTGTTACTCTCCTAAGAGATAAATACCTGATCTCAAAGCTTTCTAAACATCTAATATTTCTACAGCTACTCCTGCACTGCTTAGGACATTCACCCCAGTCCTTGATCCCCAAACTCTTTAATTCTGAATGGCTCATAGCCATGAATATTACTGCTAACTGCTTCAAGAGCAAATTGGTTACATCTAAAGTTTGCACTGTTTGAGACAGATTTCTGCTAGCCCACATGTGGGAGCTTGGATTGTTTGTTTTCGTTGAATGGTTGTCTGGCTTTTTGTTTGTTTTCCCAGTTCAAGTTGTTTGAAATTATGTGAGAAGTGTTTTACAGCCCAACAGAGCAAATGTTCTCGGAATTGCCACCAACTTTCACCCCAGAAAGGTCTAACTGTTTTAGTCTGAAAGAGAGCTTAGGTGTGAAGTACATACACAGAGAGCATGATGAAGAGATTGGAATAAAAGAGGGGCCTGACTTTTATGATAATGTAGACACACATACACTTAAAAGATATAATAATGGATGTTTTACAAGTATTAAAATAACCACAAGTAGATATTAGTCTTGAATCACAGATATTTTTATGGTTTTCCTTTTACAAACTGCTTATATCTTGGTCAAAAAAATACTTCCTCTTGGACAAGAGTCTTTTTACATTCCTTGCTCTATTGGACTATCTCAAATGCAGCTATTTCCTGTAATACAGGAAATTCAATTTAATTGTAAGGAAAAGGTTTTTTATGGTAAGCATGATCAAACACTGGCACAGGTTTCCCAGACAGGCTGTGGAGTTTCCATCTTTGGAGATATTCAAAACTGAACCAGATATGGTCCTGAGTAACCTGCTGTAGGTGGCCCTTCTTTAAACAGGGGTGTGATTTTATCATTCTATGGTTTCTTTTTTTTCTGAAGAAAATTCTCTTTCTACATAATTTAGGGCACATAAACTTCTTACTGTAAACAGTGGTCAAAAAGTGTTAGTTTACGCCTTCATACTATGCTGGCATTCAAGCCGATCAATACTTAGCACAGCAGGAAAAGAAGAAAGCTGGGCAGTTTAATCCATCTTTTCCCATCTTCTTTCAGCTACTTATTAACTCCCATATTTTGTATTCAGAAAGGTAATTCAACAATTAAGTTTTACTTGGTCTAGAAGGTCTATGTCAATGTTGCTACTAATGGAAATTAAACAAAGAAATTACATTACTAATTGTACACATGCATCACAGTTCTTCTCTAAATTGTGTCCTGCAGTACAGGTAAATGTCCCTGAACATTCTTGTGTTCTGTGCTGGTTTGACCTCTGACAAACCGAGGGTGAATGTGGATTGTCAAATGCTGCATGAAATAGTTTAATTGCCATAAATTAAATTAAATTTTTGTTGTTCTCATAAACTGTGGAGTAACACTGAGAACATGCAGTGAACTTGTGATATTTTTAACACATTGGAAAACTTTCATTTCTGAAAAGTTTCTATATATGATCTATTTAATTTCCCCAAGATGAGTGTGTTATGTCTGCAAACTATAGATTTGATGAATAATCAAGAAGCATTTTGTATTTATCTAAATGGATCGAATAACTCACAGTACAGAAATAGAATAGTAGTTTTAATTTTCCCAGAATTTTAAAGACATTCTGATGCAAACTCAGATTTTATAGACCTAAAGACACATTCATTATTAATTTAAAAATATTTAAAACATCTTAAATCATCTGGAAAACTTTAAGAACATAAAACCAGATTAGTGACATCAGAAATCAAATTAAATAGTTTAAAACCATCTCCTCAACTTCATACTGGTGGCAGTCCCATATAAGGGCAGTTCATTCCTACTGAAAATGATTTTGTGACCCACATGAAATAATAAGGAACTTGCCTTAATTTTACATTGATTTGAAAACAAATTTTCTTCAGAGTCTAGATTCACCAGAAACTTGGAATATCTTCATTATAATAATGTGTCTGAGATTTTAAAAATAGCACTGGATAATGATATGTAGTGTCTTGTCATCTGCAGTTACATGTTGATTACAGAGTGTGAGAGACGTTATTTCAAGGGTCCAGGTCTGTCTAAGATCTGCATGGCTTGAGGATCAGGTCTACCCCAGCCTGTGGCAAATGGCAAAGGTGGACCAAAGTAACTGGTAGTGAGAAGGACAAGGTTTCCCTTATAGGTAGAAAAATTGTTGAGTTGAGAGGAGCAGCAACAGCTAATTGAATTTATTTGCAGCTTAGATATTCTTTTGCAGAGTCTTTTAGTATCTTGCAAGCTAATTGCAAAATGAAAGCCTTATTTTAACTCTGAATTCCAGGAAACATGTCTTTTCCTCATTCCCACCTGATCCTTTTGAAACAGTTTGATTGCTGTCCAGTGGTGAAAGCTCCCAGTGGTGGGACCATCATTTCATACATCTTCAGGATACAGAGAAACACTTAAGTATTAATCACCCTTCTCTTTAAGACAGGAGTTGAGTGTCTTCTGCTAATGGCTTAGAAAGTTCAAAGGCACTTATTTTCCACTGCAATTAAGTGAAATGAATAATGAACTACATTTATTGGGGTTCTTTCTGCTCTCATGATTATTTTTCCCCATGCAATTCATTGATTTCCACAAAGATATTCCTGACTTATTTAGTCTTTGTTCTGATTGTTGACCCTGCTAAAAAGAGAATTAATTAATGTCAGATGCAGTGGAGGATCACTGCCTATCAAATGGGATTGACATCATCATCATCTCCTTTCACCTTGAGTGTAAAAAGATCAAAAAATCAAAATAAATTTTGAGTACTTTCAAGCAGCTCCATTTTCAAAACAGTGACCCTTCTGAATCCAAAACAGAACTTTTTATCATTCTTACCTTAAAAAAAAGAGTATTTTTATTTATAAAACCTCTTCTTTAAAAATTAAAGAGGCTGTATGGTAGGCAAAACCAATCCTTGTGTTATACATATGATTGAAAGTTTTAAACTTGCTGCCACCCTTTATAGAAAAACAATGAAAACTGCTGGCTCCATACTTTTATTGCTTGGATTACTGCAAACTATTTTTTCTGCTACTAAAACTTTTTCACTGGGTACGTAACTGATGTGACACACTCTTTATCAATCCTCACATTTTCTGGAGGAAAATCCCAATTAATTAATATCTCTAAAAAATGCAACTAGATTTCTCTTTAGAGTTAAGTTCAGACACACTGAATGATGAACACTTTTAACATGTCATAGGAGAAAACAGTGTTTTCATGAAACCTTATTGAAAAAACCTGATAATTGTGTGCTTGTTGGAATCCTGTTATTGGGTTTTTAAAAGGAAAAATGGCAAAGTAACCCTTTCAAAATTCTTCAGAGCCATCATTAATGATGTATGGGGCTTTTTCCAGTGAGTGTATCTTCTTTTTCCTTTTTTCTTGTTACAGCATATGCAGAATATGGGATGACAAATATTTCTCATTCAGTGTTTTGCTCGCAGTTACCAGCCCTACAGCTCTTGTGCTGAGTAGTAGAAAGGAAACTGGTACAGAGCATAATGTGAAGCCCTGTGAGCAAAGTGAGATTAAAATAATGCAAAATACTTTCCAAAGAGATGGCTTGTGTGCATACACATTATCCCCTAATAGATGACAGCATGCAATTTTCACTTTTTGGTAAAAAAAGGAATGAGAAAGAAGGAGAAGGAAATAAAAAAACAAACGGGCTGACCTCTGCTGAAAATGTCTGTGCAACATCCACTGCTTGCCCTAGGGATTGAGGGTTTTAGCTCACTTTTCCTTCTGATCCTATTTTGCTTTTGCACCGACTCATTCAATTACCCTGGTACACAGCTTGTTGCACATATCAACACATTTAGTCCAGTGAAGGACTGTGCTTTAAAACCTAAATAAATTCCCATACGAAAGCCTTGAACAGGCAAATGACAAGGCTAAGAAATACTTTTTCTTTTCAAATAAAATAAAATTAAAATAATATAGCCATTTCCTCTATAAAATTTGCCAGCAAATTTAATCAAAGGCTACCTGTAAATATGACTATTTGGGGAAAAAAAAAAACCAAACCAAAAAACTAAAATTAGGGACACTCATTTCAAATTTTGAACACATCTTAATGTATAGTAAATCTGACACAAAAAGCCTGCCTTCAGTGATGTAATATGGAATCATGCAGAAATTGTGCTCACCAATGTTAACTCATTTTATTAGTGACATTTTGACATTATCATGATCATAATTGTAATACACTGGCCCACCTTCTCAGAATTGTTGCCAAAGCATTAGATAATGGAGGGAGTAACATTAACATTTGTGGAGTGAACACTACATCTAGTCAGTGACATAAAATAATGTTAATCATAAATGCCTTCATAGAAGTTTATGTGAAATTTCTTTTTTGCTCAGAGTCATCTTAAGCAGGTTTTTTGGGGTTTTTTTTGGTTTTTTTTGGTTTTTTTTTGTTTGTTTGTTTGTTTTTTTCCTATTTCATTTATTCTGAGTTATCTCTCTTTCTTTAATCAGCCCATTTTAACAATTTTTTTATTAGAGGAAGTTGCAGATAAAATTTGCATATCAGAAATTATTGATTAAAGCTGGAAAAAATCTTAATCTTACATAAACATTAGTCCAAATACCAAATATTTTCAACCCCAAAAAAATCTGTATTAAAAAGAGGGTTAAATTTATTTATATACCTGTTTTCCAGGCAGGTCAGGATCTCTGAGCAGACCTTTCATGTAATCTCATGAATTCAGAGGGTAAAAATATCTTGTGGAGATCTTGACCTCCTTCAGCCCCAGTGCATACTGTAGTTGGCATGACTCATCTGGAAAAGAAGAAAGTGGGTCATGAATACATCCTCAAGCCTCTGAAACAGAACACACAAAGATATGTAATATACAGAGGACATGTAAAAAATACAAATTTTCTATTTGTTTTTCAATATAAAAAACAGCCATGCAAAACTAACAGTCTCTTTGAAACCTAGTCAGCAAACATTTTAACACCAAAAAAAGGTGTCAACAAAGTGCTTTCAGACAAAATCTACAATTACATCCAATAATAATCTTTGCCTGGACTCCTTCTAGAGCCTGATTCCCTCTCTAGAGCTGACAGCACTCCGCAGTGATGTTGGATATTGTCCTTGACTCCATGATCTTCTTTCAGAGAAATTAAAGCACTGCTAACCAAACTGTATTTTGTTGGCAAAAGGGAAGCAACTAGTGCCCACAGTTTATTCAAGAAAAATTATAAAAAAGATAAAACTTTCTCAATGAAAAGAAATCCACATACTCAAACCAGTTCAACAGCCTGCTTTTTTCTTTGGGACCATATTAGTCACTACAATTTTATCTCACTTCATTTCTGTGACTGAAGATTGAAGTAAGAACCAAAGGGAACAAAAATGGGAATACATGAATTTATTCTCAACATAAACATTGAAAGGATATGGATTACGTCACTTTGGCAGAATAATAAAGACTTAAAATGGTTAATTCCTTTCCTTATCATTACCCTTAGAGTATATTCTGCAGTTTTCCAGTTTTTGGCAGCCCCTTCTTTAACACATATTTGAACAAATGCCAGCTTGTTCCTCCTCCCCAAAGTCTGCCTGGGATCATGGCACTTCATGTCCTCAGAGACAAGAGGGCTGCCCTGGCCTAGATTAATGAAGCTATTTGGTCTAACAGGAAATTTCCAAATGGGGAAAATCAAGTCAGTCTTATATAAATTTTCCCTTGGTTTTAGGGTTTTTTAGTTCTTTCCCGCTATACAGGAATTAGAAGAACATTAAAAATATAATTTAGCAACCTTGAAAAATGCCAAGGTAATTTTTGAGTCTCAGGTAAAATGTGTCATCAAAATCAATTTTTCATTACTCAGTGCTGATTCACTGACAACCTTAGGAAAAAGAATTATATATATTTATGTATTTGTATGTATATAATTGATTAGAAATAATTCTAGGGTTAGAAATGTCAGACTAAACCTATAATAAAAAAGTATCAGAGAAAATGCTGAACTATCAATTTTCTTATCAGAAGGTTAAGCTTCAAGTCATTGGAATTAGGTTGAAGTCACTTTGTTGTTTCATTCCCACAGATCAGCTTCACTGAGCATCTGATCTGCTGGGGTGTTGGTTCTTTTGACATAGCAGCTTTCTGGGTTTCTCTACAGAAAAGTTATGCAAGGATTGTTTTTGTGCTGAGGAGATGAAAAACAATAACAGTTAAAAACAATTTTTCAATCTGAGTAAACCCAATTCTGTTAACTCAGCTTCAAAAATATCGTCTGCTATTTCTCATGTTTAATCTTGCATAAGTGAGAAAAACCACTGCAGAAGAATCCAGAGGAAAGACAAGTGAGAGATCAAAAGCGACGTGAACTAGGACCAATGTTACACCTCTTCTTACAGAATGACAAGGGGGAAGTGTAAGGAATGGATGAAAGAGAAAAAAAGAAAAACTGAAATAGAAAAGCTGTGGAAGGCTTGACTACATGAAGACAAGAAGCAAGATATAAAATTTTAAAAAATGAAAACAGCAGCCTTTTGAATTTGGACTTTTATCTTAGATTCTGTAATCAGATATTTGTCTACAGGCTTTCAAACAAATGTCATGAGAACTATTATACTGTATTATAACTATCAAATATAATAACTCATGAGAGATGGTAGAAACTTGGAAGGGATATTATATTTTCTTCTCCCACATGAAATAACAGCAGAAAGTAGTTAAGTAAACAGGAATACAAAAGGGATTTATTCCTGAGAATTTTTACTCATTAATATTCTTCATGAGGAGAATAGGGAGAAAGAAAGAGTTGTGGTGAAAATAACTAACTTTTAATGCCTTTATTATGAGTATGGATTTGCATTGTAAGACCTGGAAGCACTTTTTTAGCCAAGCTTTTTAAAAAAGACTGATTTGTGGAATCAATAAATACTTCAGCTTCTACCTTCCTGCATTTGCTCTGAGAGTTCTTTGCAATTTTCTGGCATAAATGGGCCTTAATCCCACAATTTCCCCAGCAATTTCCCAGTCCCCTTACTCATTACAGCCAGAAAATTGTTATCTCATCATCTTCATCAGATTCTTTTACACGGACACTAACATATGGCAGGACAGAACACTTGCAGGCTTCAATCATCTTCACATTTAGGCTGAAAACTAGCAAATGATTCTTATTATGTCTTAGCCTCCCTGATCTTTTCCAAATGGCTCTCCATGAGAGAGAGAGAGAAAGAGAGAGAGAGAGAGAGAATAAGACCCAAACCAGAAAATTTGCTTTAATAAGAGCTGTTCCAGTTCAAAATTTCTTTCTAATCTCCAACTTTTCCGTCTCAAATTTGAAAATTATCTTTTTTTACTTACGTATTTCTTCTAATATCCACACTTTCAATTTTAACTAAAATGAGGCTTTTTGGAGGTTTGTTTTCTTCTTCTGCTGCACTTTAAAGTTTCTTGACTCACTTTGTTTGAATACAGATACTTAATTTCTAGCTGTTATTTGCTTGCTTACATAACATTGACATATGAGGAGCATGCATACATGTGTGTGAGCACATGTGTGGCACTGGAGGTACAAAGAGGGTTTTACAGCAGAGGGTACAGCCTCTATTTCAGCCATTGTAGTCCATGAGAAAGTTGCAGGAGATAGGAATTGCAAGATATTACATTCTTCATTGAGGCACCCATTGTTTTGTTATGCAAACTGAAGGCTGAGAGATTTCAATTAATGATGATTGTGAGGTCTACTAATATTGACTGCTGTCTCCACTATCGATCTGGAGTGCTAGTAAAATTCCTCTAGCCTACCATGCCAGGCAGGTTTTTGCGAAGTGCCTGCATTCTCCTCCTCCTGCTGAACTGCAAACTCCCACATCTCATTAAAATTAATGAAGATTATGTGCCCAATGACTGCAGGTTGACTTTCAGTTTTGCTGGCTTTGTGGGTAATTTTCCCTACCATGCCTTCTTCAATTATTTCTTAGCTAAATAATTCATAGCAATCTTACAAAAGTAATAAGCATACTTATTGCTTTTTAACTGATATTACAAATGGAAAAGAAAAAAAAAAGAAAACAGGAAGAAAAATGCAGCATTGTTTTCTTATATACTGTCTTTTGGTCTAACACAACAAATAATGGGTTGTAGCTGGGTTGCTGTTTGTTGGTAACTAACCAACCCTCCTCCAATTACTCTACATATCCATAGACTTCATGAAGTGAAGGATTTTGGATGTCCAATATTGACAGCCCTGTGTGAGTTATTTTGTAGTTTGAAGCAGAGGACTGAAATTAAGTATGGCTGGGATTTTGAAAGTCCTTAGAGGCATTAACAAAAATAAACTCATTCAAATAAATGGACATTTGTAAGAGAGTGAGCCAAAAAGCCCTTGAAAAAGAAATTCTATTTTAATAAATACCCTTTTAAATACTTAAATGGAAAGCAACACAGAGCATTTCCAGTAAAGAATAAGTATTATGTAGGCAGGACCTGCAACTCTTGGGAGTAATTTTTTAGATTCCAATAGTCCTTCTTATTCTTTAAAGAGAAGATTATTTCAAAATTCCTACCTTTGTTTTACAATTCTTACAAAATTTACCTAATCTAAATGTTCACCCACACATGCACATGCTCCTGTGTAGAATCCTACCTTTTTCTCCTGTCATTTGCACAAGACATGGCTAGTCTTCCCACAGGACACTGTGTCCACATAGGGGAACATGAGTAATGGTACCAGACCTGTCAGAGAATTACGGAGCAGGAACATCCTCAGGGACATTCCTTCCAAGCCTCTCATTGCTGCTGCTCCCTGTCACAGAACCATACAATCATTTGGATTGGAAAGGACATCAAGTCCACCATTAACATAACACTGCCAAGTCCACCACTAAATTATGTCCCCAAGTGCCATATGTGTTTGTATTTGGAATACTTCCAGGGAAGGTCACTGAACCACAGACACCAGCAATCTCAGGAGGAATGCTGTAAAAGCCTGCAGACACAGGATTTGCCCAGCTCACAGCAAGATATCAAAGTCAAATAGAAAGAAGACCTGTGTAGAATGTGTTCCCTAAAGATAAACTGCCTTTTTCAACTACAAACCATGTACAGAGTAGAAGGTTCTTTGGAATAATCTTCAGCAGAAAGCGCTTTTACTAGCACTCCTCCTTTTTGGAGATTTCCTAGTTTAAGACACTTCAAGTGATAGAACAGATCTTACTTCCTGGCACAGAGCTGTGTCCTGTACTTATCCAGCAAAAAGTCTTGTGTTTTTCACAGACACATCAGACCAGGAATTACATAGCCCTAATCACACAGTATGAGGAACTCTCCAGATAGTGTTTCCAGTAGGTATTACACATTTGGGTGGAAACTACCTAGTCTCCTTCTCCTACCTTTTTCAGCTGATTCCAAGAACATTTCACAGCCTTAATGTGGAATTTCTCTTGGCTTCAGTTTAAGTTTCCTAAGTATGAGGAACTATTTATAAAGGATTATCAGACCATTATCACACCATCCTCAGCATTATCAGATCCTCCTCAGCACTGACACCACTACAATGGGAAGAAAAACATCTAAAGAACAGAAAACTAGAGAGCCAGAGAGGATATGTAAGAATTTCTCTACAATTTATCTTCCTTTCTCTGACAATTCTAGAACCTCCAACTTCATCCTGAGATCTTAAAACTGTGAGGTTTTGATTTTTTTCTGAATCCTGTATTTTCTTTTTCCTTTTTTTTTGCTGACAATCTTATGTCTTTTGTCATTTTAGCTCCACATATTGTTTTTGGGTCTAAACCATTGTTTTCTGAAATTTTGCAACAATAGATTTGATCAAGGTCCCAAAATTTGGAACCCAGAATTGGCTGAGCTTAAATATGGAATATATTTTTTCAGCTGAGAGGTTGAAAACAAAAGCCTAGACAGTCAAAAATTTACAATGGGAATATAGCTAGAAGCATTACACGGTGCACAAGAAGGAAGTTCTCAACCCATTTTTAATTTTCAACAAACCCAGTGACGCTCATATTAATTAAAAAGGATATATTCCTTTACAAGATTTTTAAGTGTTTGTATCTGATTTGGACAGAGAGGTAACCATCTTATTTCTGGAGAGACAGAGAGAGTACTTGGCAGAACTTAAGCACAAAGAGCTCAGAAAAGATTTTATATCAAGTTCTTTTCTGTTCCCTTTCCACTTACAGTACATGAGAATTTTGTAGGCTCTGAAACTTAAAGTGGCTTTGTTAAAAAGTAGAACTGGTAAGGTTGTCTGATTTTGAAGATAATTTGTTTTTCAAACATTCCTTGGAAATTTGTCTACCAGGTTGTTTAATTGGGAAGGAAAATTTACATTATTCTTCTAAAAATTATATTTCAATATGTCCTTCCTCTTCCTCCTAATTTTCTTTGCAATGATTTTTCTCTAGAAGTCAGTGAAACTAGAAAGGCTTGTTGCTAAACACTTGTATGAAGTTTGTCTCTCAAGGACTGTATTTATCACTTTTGTAGCCTCTCATTTGTATATTTTAACCAAATGTATAAATGTATGGCTCCTCTCTGGAGAGATTCTTCGCCTTTCAAGGTTGTTCTGCCTGACATCCTCCAGAGTCACTTTCTCAGACAAGATCTTCATGAGATCCTCACTCCTGGAGAAATATGGTAGTTTTTATAGTAATGGCTCCCTTTGCACATTGCAGCAGAACTTTAAATATATATGGAGAAACAAAATGTGAATTTTCCAGGCAACTTCTCTTTGCACATCTTCCAGCAGTTTTGCAAGGTGATTCAGAAAAAGATTAATTTAACAGGGTGTCAAAGGAGATTCCCTGCCAAAATAAATAAATGATCCTGCAGGGTCTCTGCAGCTACAGAGGCAACTCAGGCAGAGGTGTCTGCCCTGAGGAAAGCTCTCTTTTCACAGATCTGTGAATGTCTTGCCCTGCAGATGGGAGTCATGCAAGAAATCCTAGAATATCCCAAATTGCAAGAGACCTACAAGGATCATAGAATTATAGAACAACTGGAGATGGAAGGGACCCACAAGGATAATCAGATTCCAACTCCTGCTCCAGCACTATCCCCAAGAGTCACACCACGTGCCCAAAAGCATTGTCCAAAAGCTTCTTGGACTCTGACAGACTGGTGATGTGACCATTTCCTTGGGGAACCTGTTCAGTGACTAAAAACCTTCTGGGTGAAGAACCATTTTTGTAATATCTAACCTAAACCTCCCTGGCACAGCTTCAGGCCATTCCCTCAGGTCTTGTCCCTGGGCCCCACACAGGGGAGATCAGTGCCTGCCCCTCCTCTTTCTCGTATGAGGAAGTTGTAACTTCAGTGAGGCCTCCCCTCAGTCTCCTCCAGGCTGAACAGACCAAGTGACCTCAGACACTCCTCATAGAGCTTCTCCTCAAGTCCTTTCATCATCTTTCTTGCTCTCCTTTGGACACATTTAATAGTTTAATATCCTTCTTATACTGTGGCACCCAAAACTGCCCCCAGCACTCGAGGTGAGGCCGCCCCAGAGCAGAGCAGAGCAGGACAATCCCCTCCCTTGCCTGGCTGGCCATGCTGTGCCTGATGCCCCCAGGACAGGGATGGCCCTCCTGGCTGCCAGGGCACTGCTGGCTCATACTCAACTTGTCACTGACCAGGACCCCATGATGAAAGAGAATAGAGGGACACTACATGGAATGTAGTGTTGAGCATCAGTGACTGTCACTTGCTTGGCTTTAAGAAAGAATAAGTAACTTACTGAAGATTTCCCACACTCTCTTGTGCTGAGGAGTACAAAGTATTTCCACCAGCAAGACAAGCAGGAAATGAGATATTGCTAGATTGTTTAATTTATCATTCAGAAGCTAACAATCACAGTCTCATCTTTGTAACAGAGACTGACCCTGCAGTGTTCTTTAATTCATCTTTTGTTTCCAGAGCTATTCAGAAAACTGCAGAAAATATATTTCCTTACAGACAATCTCTTTACATAGAGAAAGGTAACAGCAGCTTTCCATCAAAATTTCATGGTTTAAAGTATGCTAATAATCCCATTCTTCCCTTTTCTAACACAGAAAAAAAATCTTTTTTTTCCCCAAGGGAAATTTTTGCAACCTGCCAGGACAACATTATGAACATTTTTTTTCATCCAAGAATCCCACTGTGTTTTGTAGACATTAATACACTCTATTTCAGAAGATCCCTATATCATATAGGGACTTTATATCTGTATATATGTGCTGTTCTCAGATGTGAAAGCTGAGACACTTGTATTACTTTTTCATTTTCTGCTGTTTACAAAGAATTTGTAACCCAAATGACTGAGTTGTCTCCTTTTCCAAGCCTGTTATTTAACCACGATGTGCAAACAGTTCTCCAAAGGCTTTGAGCAGTGTATCTTAAGTCAGAATTATTTGATATACTTCCACATCTAAGCAAGAGTTTTCTAGCAGCCTTTCAGGTATGGCATGCCAGATGCATTTCCCTTTCCAGAGATTCATTTGCAGAAGTTCTGGAGAAAGGTAGATAACATCTGACTGCCAGCAGGGCACATCATGGATGCCAGTCTCAACGTGTGGATTATTCCAGTTTGCAAGGTCAGGAGACGTTCCCCATATTGCCATGACAGAATGGATACATGGTGGGCTACAGTCCCTCAGCCCTTTTCACAAGTGTCTGAGAAACACAACGCTGCCCACTGAAGGAGGAGATAGTGCAGCAAAGCTGTGCTGCTACATGCTGTCCTAAGTTGTTAACCTTGAAGGCATCATTCCATTCCTCAAACTTCTTAATCAGTAATACTTTCTAAAATTATAATGATTTTTTTCACTTTTGAAGAAATTTTCCCAGGTCTCAGGTGAGCTGTATTTTTTTGTTTGTTTTTCTTCATCAATCTGGTCAGTCAAATAAATAACTGCAAATTCCCATGCTAAAGAAAACACAATTGCTTTATAAAAATCTTAAGTTTCTAAGAAAAGGAGAATACACTTGATACTGCTTTTTTTCTTTTTCCAAGGGAGAAAGCACAGTGCAAGATCAACAGCCATCCTGTACATTCAGACAAAGCAATAAGGAGCAATTGCATTGCCACACATTTGGTGGTGGTAAATTTTTCTGCATGATTTTCTCCAAGATTAGGGCAAAGGTGTCTTTCATTCCAGTTTGGTTTGGTCTGCCTATGAAAGTGATTTAAGTATTTATTTGTTTTGCTTCTTTAAAAAAAAACAAGCAAACAAAAAAACCCAAAACAAAACAAAACAAAACAAAAAAAAAAAAAAAAGAAAAAAAAAAAAAAGAAACCACCCCAAAATGATGGGATGATATTTTTGAGCTTAAAAAAGTAAACAGGCTGCTGTAAACACTTCAATATCCATCATGATCTAGCTGCTATGCGATATATATTGAAAAGTCTTTCCTGGGAAGGGGTCCCCTTAAACACTTCCCAGAAGCATCACAGATGTGGCAGCCAGAGGCACAGAAGGTTGATAAAGTCTTCACACTGGGAGCTGGTAGGCAAAATACACTTTGGTGGTTTTGACAAACTGGTGGTTTGTCAAAAAATGTGGGCAGATAATGTGAGTAATAGGAATATGCCAGTCCAGCCCAGCACTGCCGTGGTTCTTGGCTTTATGTGCACATCAACAAAAAGCCTCAGACTCTTCTGCTCTGAGATCTCTGTGCTGCTGCAGTACCCAGGCCCTGTGCCACACTGGCCTCACCTCACACGTCGCCTGTCCCTGCCGCCCTTACCCAAGGCACTTCTATCTGCATGGTCCCCTGATCCATGAATGGTACACTGGAAAAACTGGGGAGAGGATTATTCCTCTCTAAGATGAGCTATGAAGGATACACAGGATCTGCAGGTAGAGGAGCAGTGTGATGAGGGAGACCTAAGGGTCTGCTGCAGGATGAAAAAGGACACCACCTTCTTAGACCTCTCTGTACCACCATGTTCGTACCATGTCCTCAAGTCCTTCAGGATCAACATCCAGCCCCAAGGGTTGTATTTATATGGGTGAACAAAACAAGGCTGGGAGAGAGATTTGAGCAGTGGTGAGTAATTTTCTTTAATTCTTTAATTTTTAGCATATTCCCTCGTATGATTTTCACCCATACCAACAATTATTGTCTGTGATATTGGCTGGACATGGATCAGATTATAGCTCAGGCTTTAAGAAAAAGAAATAATTTTATCAAAATGATGAGAATGAGACAAGCTGGTAAGTGTTGCGGAGTTTCCTATGGCATATCCTAAAAGCACAGTTGCCTCGTATGAAAGCTGTGCATTTAACGTCAATAAATCTGCACACCTTGCATTCAGGAGTTCTGAAAGAGTTGACTCAGCCCTCTCCAGACCCTACAACCATCTTAAAATAACATTTGAAACAGTGATACAGATGCCTGGACAAAACCAGTGCTGTGTGAATATTTCAAAAAGCAGAAATAAACAGACTCAAGTGATTACAGGTCTGTCAACCCAAACTGATCTTCGACAAAATAATGGAAAATGTGCTATGAGAATTGATTCATAAAGAATTAATGCAAGGAAATGCAACCAACTCCAGTAAAGATGGGAAGCAGATGTGATCAAACTCACTTGATTACTTTTTCAGATTAGGCAGGAAGTGTGGTTTGTAGATGCAAAAAGGCTGATAGAATAGACTTACGTCCAGGATTGGTACTGCATGACATTCATTTTATTTGCCAATAAATTCAGGATTATATAAAACTGAGTTGGTATGCCATATAGATTGGAAACAAGCTATTGATCAGTGTTAAATTGTAATCTTACATGAAGAATTATCATTAAGCAATTATGTTACTTCTGGGAGATTTACACTGCTTAAAAAAAATTATCAACAGTCTGTGCAACAACTGAGATCATTACTAATGAAATTTGCAAATGTCATCAAAATAAGGATAGCAAAGAAAAGGAAGACAGGACACCAGTAATTGTTTAGTTAATTAGGTGAAACCCATTGATATAAAAATAACTCAGAAAGAATGTGGGAGTCACCAAGGAAAACCAGCGGAACATGTTGTCTGAAAATAACATGGTGACTAAAAATATTAGTACTGTCCTTTGGATAACTGGGAAGTGTCCATTAGAATTACTCAGTACTGCAGCCACAGCTGTGGAAAACACTGTCAGTAAGATATGAGGAAATGTCATTAGAATAACAGAAAAATTGAAAAATTCACGTGCTTTTTCATACTATATAAATTGGTCCAATAGTGGATACTGGCTCCCTGTATGAACATTTCTTCTGTTTTTAGTGAGACCATCACAGGATCAACACTGTATTAATGCAATCATAGAATCATAGAATGATTTCATTGGAAGGGGTTTTGAAGATCATCTAGTTCCAACTCCTCTACCATGGGCAGGGATAAGTTTCCACTAGACCAGATTCCTCAAAGTCCCATCAACCTGACCTTTAACACTTCTAAGAAATGGGACCTTCATGACTTCTCTGAGCAAGCTGTTCCTTTGCCTCACCATTAAGAATTTCTTCCAAATATCTAATTTAAACCTGTCCTGTTTCAGTTTGAGGCCATTGCCCCTTGTCCTGTTACTCTATGCTCTTGTAAAAAGTCTCCATCTTTCCTGCAGGCTCCCTTCGGGTACTGAGGCCACAATTAGATCATTCAGGAACCTTCTCTTCTCCATGCTGAACAGGCTCATCTCTCTCACCTTGTCTTAAGAGAGATGTTCCAGCCATTGGATCATCTTCGTGGCTCTCCTCTGGACTCAGTCCTACAGGTCCATGTCCTTGTAACTTGGGGATGCCAGAGCTGGATGCAGCACTCCAGGGGGGTGCCATGACAGCAGAGCAGGCTTAGAGTGAAAAAGAGTTCAATATACTCAATTTTATCAAAGAAATGTAGTTAACATAAAAGAAACATTTGATGTGACATGTTTAGTCCAGAAACATCATCGTGAGGAGAAAAACTGCAACAATGGAAAGGAAAGGCCAAGGAACCCAATAACTGGAAGGCATAAATAGACAAAATGAAGGTAGTCCTTGTTGCCTGAATTGTGGTTATTGGAAGAGATGACTGCAGTGGTCCACCAGACCTTGAACCCTACCTCTGTACAGAAATAAGTTTTCACTGTAATGTGGATGCCAGGAGGTCAAGTTCTCACAGAATTGTTGCTAATCTTAACAAAATATGACATATGGTTTCTCCATAAACAAGAATCTGCTCTCAGATTATACTTCAGATTCTGTTGCATTGTCAGAATATATCATAATATAATATCACTGTCTACTATGGCTCATCTCTCCAAAGATACTGTTAATCTTCTATTTATACTATTCAAGGAAAATGATAAACAGAGGGATGTAGTTTATTTAAGCCAATTTTTATTCACACTCTCCTAGACATAGCCTGATATATTGGTGATCCAACAATTTTAATAGCTTTTAAAAAATGTTTGAATATGAGTTGATAGGTTAATTTTATCATACAAAGTGTTCTGTTGTTGGGAGGGAAAGTACTCACTATTAACTCTGCATACTTGAATAAGAACCTGCCTACATAATTCAACATTTGTTGGAAATGTAACTAAAAGCAATACATTTGCTGTCCTCACTGATTGTCTTTCAGTGCAATTTCTAGAATACCTGTAGGGCGTTTGTACCTAAACAGCTGTGTTGAGCAAACTAATACTCTGTCTAGTAGTCAGTTCAGGTCATTATCATATAATCATTACTTGTTTGTACTATGTCACCTGGAGGTTTCACTTGAAATGAGAATCATTGTTGGAGGAACTGCCTTTGCCCAGACAGCTTATGGCTTAACAGTTGAGACAGATGAATGAGCTTCGTCTATAGTAATGAGGATTTTGCAGAGCAATTTACTTTCTGTTATGCTTGATTAAACCTATTATGCCTTTACTGACACTTGTGCAACCCCATTACCCTTTGTAGGTTTACACAGGTATAACAGGTTGGACCTCTAACAGGAATTAATTTTGTGATTTCTGCATAAGAACAAGTAGGACTCTACTCACTCTGTCTTAGGTGTATTAGCTCAGCAGGATGGACAACAGTGAAAATTACCTGCAGTGAAACATATTTTTGGTTTTAAATTACAGGGATGGGACTAGATATGAAGAGGGAAGAGATCTCTCCTGAACCGAAAGACACTTTGTTGTACTTAAAAAATAAAATATTTTAAATAGCAGGAGAATTCTTCAGAAACACTGAAGTAGCTACATGGAGTAACATAAAGTGTAAACTGCTGTATTAGGTTAAGGACTGGATTTGCTGGTAAATCTAAGTAGAACTGAACTTACAGGTGTGGTTTAAACTGTGGGATCTATTAAATCTATAAACAGATATTTCAAGATCAATTTTGTTACTGAATCCGAGAAAGCTATTTTTTTTCCTTGCCAAGACACTTTCCATAATTAGGGAATATATATTTAATTCACTGCCTATTTCTGCTCACACAAACATCAAATGGAAAACCTTGAACTACCTTCTATGAGACAAATATCAAGTGGGCAATGTTTAATTATGTAGGATTATGTGTGTCAGAGCAAATGTGTATTTTTAAAAATCTGTATCTTGCACTCTCAAATCCTTGTGTGCAAGAACTTCATAAACAAGTGCCAGTGCATCATCACCCTAAGGCAAATATTTAACCAGTATCAAAAATTACTTGACCTACACTAGCTTTACTAAGAAATTCAGTGACCCATTATTGTACATAGTCACGTGTCCTACTTTGGAATAGGCTTGTAGACAATACAATAGCACTGAGAAGCATAGAAATGTGTATCCATTTAAAGTTTATTCAATGTGGACAGCACAAAAATTCCCAAGTTCCTACTGAATCTGGCTGCAAAGGTCACTGTTACTTTTCCACTTCTCCTCTTTCTGCAGAACTAGTGGCATATGTGGTGAAAAGAGCTTTTCAATAGGGAATTAACTGACATGAATAGGTACTTAGCTGTTGATCACAATATGACTAAAACTTGTTCCATGATATTTTATCATCTGTTTGATACAATTGGTATCATATGGAAGCTATGTCTACCTTAGCAAACAGAATGGACCAAGAGGAACAGACTCTAGGCAGAAATGCACAGGCTTTGGTACCTAACATTCACATTTTGAGAGCTTTTTATTTACTGTTAGACCAGCTTTACTCTGATCCCATAGCCTGCATGCTTATTTGTGGCTGGAGTGCAGTGGGTGTGCTTCTTGAGCAAATTTTCTGGTGTAATTTCATGCAAAATGAATTGAGCTTGACATTCAGAAACATCTGCATGATGTGAGCCAGTGCAGGGACAACTAGGAGATGTATTTCAAAAATACTTTCCTGATCTGAGCTAAAACACTGATACACCAGATGCACCAGAAGACTGTGCAGCCATTTAGCCAGACCTGGACAGGCTGGGGAATTGGACAGAGAAGAGCCTAATGAAGTTGACCAAAGGCAAGTGCAGGGTCCTGTATCTGAGGAGGAATAACCCCATGGACCATCACAGGCTGGGGGCTGACCTGCTGGGAAACAGCTCTGTGGAGAAGGACCTGAGGGTCCTGGTGGACAACAAGCTGCTCAAGAGCCAGCAGTGTGTCCTTGTGGCCAAGAAGGCCAAAGGTATCCTGGGGTGCATTGGGAAGAGCTTTGCCAGCAGGTCACAGGAGGTGATCCTGTCCTTCTACTCTGTCCTGGTGAGGAACATCTGGAGTGCTGTGTCCAATTCTGGACAAGAGAGACATGAAGATCCTGCAGCAAAACAAACAGAAGGCTAGGAAAATTATGAGGGCACTGGAGCTTCCCTCTTACAAGGAAAAGGTGAGGGAGCTGGGCCTGTTCAGCCTCACCAAGAGATGACTGAAAGGGGATGCACACGAGTATCTTAAGGGCAGGTGGCAATAGCACAGGGCAGACTTTTTTCAGTAGTGCCCATTGAGAGGTCAAGGAGCAACGGGCGCAAATTGAAACACATAAGTTCAATAGGAACATGAGGGAAAACTTCTTCATATTGAGGGTGGCCAAGCACTGGAACAGATTGACCTGAGAGGCTGTGGTGTTTCCTTGGCAGCAGATATTGAAAACTTGTTGGATATGAATCCTGAGCAACCAGTTCTAGGTGAACCTGCTTTAGCAGGAGGGGTGGGCTAGATGATCTCCAGAGGCTCAGCCATGCTGTGATTCTGTAAAGCACTAACACACTCAGAACGTATTGATGAAAGTTACTGGTCTCAATCAAAAGGAAGTGAAGGAACACACAGAAAGTGAAAAATAAGAAAACACTCAGACATCAAAGAATAGTAAAATGTGTTTTTCAAGTTCATCTCAAGTGTAGAAATTGAGGAATTTGTCCTTATCAAAACTCTTATGTCAGTTGTTGCAGTGAAAACATAGCTGAAAGAAAAAAATCTTTGCTTCATTCACATATGTCAGCTCAAATTGATCAAAAATGTTCATAAACGGACAAGTGAAATTTGTAACATGCTTTAAGAAAGGAGGCTGAAAAAAATTAAGGACTATAAACATTTACTTTTCAAACTGTACATAGCAACATTGTTAAAAATGTATTCTAGAAAAATGAAATTTTATTTTGAAGGATATCTACACCACTTTTTAAGCATCTACATCTAACATCAAAACTGTTTTGGGTCAAATACAAGAAATTCTGTCTAAGATCTGTAAGAACTTTTAAGCATTTATTATTGCAAATGTCAGCCATTTGGTTCAGCTAAAAAAACCCAACCAAAAATTGTCAGATCCTTTTCCTGTCATTTTTCTTTGTGCTAATTCATACTACTTGGTCAAGCCAAAAGTTGGAAACACAAAAAGAACTCAAAAAGAAAAGCACAGATTGGTTATGGTAGAGCAGTGGTTGCAGCAGTGTTTTGATTTTTGTGAAACAAAAACCAGCTTTGCAATGGGGGAACAATTCAAGTAGGGGGGTGGAATAAAATAAGAAATAAAGCTAATGAAAATCATAATCAACAGATATTTTAATTTTATTTTTAAAAGATTTCTGGCTTAACCCCTGATATTACTATGCAGCTCTCTGTATATTATATAAACTGCAAAATATTCTCAAGGATACCTGAATAAAACAGTGCATTTTTTTGAAAATAGATGTGCCCTTTTCTGTTGGTTTTTTTTTGCTTGTTTGTTTGGGGATTTTTTTGGGTTTTGTTTGTTTGTTTGTTTTGTCTTGTTCTGTTTTGTTTTCCCCCAATATTTTTTTATTAGGAGAACTTACTATGAGACAAATCACATTGTCTCTTATCTGGTTTCTCTTCTCCTATATGAGTGATTCATTCTGACTGGGGAAGCTTAAAGAAACAAGTAAAATATGATAAACAATATCTGTCACCACATAGGGAGCTTGGCTAAAAGGTTCTTGTCACTATTAATAATTTTTTTTTGTTTTCAGCCTCCCTGTTTATTGTATGAGTAACAGATGTAAAATACAACAAAAAGTAAACAACTTTCAGTAGATGCTACCTGTGAAAATCTGGCCTCTAAATGTGGATATTTAAACTTCCTCTAGACAGTCACCTAAATAGTCTGAAGGACAAACCTCAGGGCTAGTGCATATACAAAAAACAAAAACAAAACAAAACAAAAAAAAAAGAGTAAGCAACTCAAACTCTTTATGTTGTGTTATATTGTATGACAAGATGCCTCTTGTCATACAATATATGGACCCTATACCATCAATACAAAAAAAATCACTTGGCACCTCCTAACTTTACATAATTTGTCCAGAAGTAGCTATTTTATCCCTATTTTATCCTTATTTTATCCCTATTTTATCTTTCAGAGACTTTAAGCCACATGCAGTTTAAAAGTTTTCAGTTACAGACTTAAAAAACAAGTAAACAAGCACAGAAGACACTATTATGCACTAACTAAACTGTTTTTGGGGAAAAAAATTATATGCTTAATTTTTGGCAACTAAAGAGGTCAATTGTGGTATATTACTTCTTTAAGTGAAGCACATTCTAATGTTCTTTGGTGGAGTGGACCACTCTGACTCCCACAGACATGTAAAATAACTAGAATCCACATTCTGCACTGACACAAAATCTCTAGAAAATGTCTACACAGCCCTTAGCCATTTTTTATTCACCTGTGTATACAATATTGCAAATAATGACAAATGTTCCATTTGTTGGCATATATGAAAGGCTTCAGACAACTAACAATTTCCTCCAATTTTCAAAGAAAATAATAACTTCAAGAGAAAAATAAAGTTTTAATTAATTGAGATTTATAGAAAAAACTTTTTGTATACTATTAGACAACCAAATATGTTATTTAAATTAATTTTAGTGCTTTTAATCTGTGGTAGGATTTTTCATTCATATAAATTTCAGTGTGAAAAAACCCCTTGATTTATAAAAGGTTAATAATAAGATAAACAAATGACTGGACTTTATGGATAAGTTTAGTCTACTATATCCTTTTTTTTGCAAATAAACTATGAATAAAATATTCTTCTATATTAATAGGTCTGCAAATTTCTAAAATGTGTCACTATATGACAACATTAAGAGTTATTTTATAATTCTTTCCTACCTTTTATGGATAGAAGTTATGTTTCTATGAATATGACTATGTCAAATCCATATGGCTGAACAGGGGAAAAAATCCAAAAAAACCTTGAGATGTTCCTATAATGTCTAAAACTGTATATATTTAATTTGTCTTGAAAGAGATCATAATAAACTAAAGATAATTTTAATATGCTGCTACTTCCTTCCTGGTGAAACTTTCCTTAGAAATTCATATTAATCTATTGTCAAGTATTTGGGGAAATTACATATCCATTTTAATTGGCAGTCACGGGTCAGTTCTTGGCTATTTTAATCTGGAACATTAATGCTGGACCACTTTCACACTGTGCTTCCAGCAGTCTCTTTTCCTCTGTCTCACTCATGTATTCATATGTATATAAAGCTAAAAAGATGCACCAGAATTAATTCTTTTCTACAGTTTAACAAAATTAAAACCGCTGATGTGTCCTTTGAAAGCACATGTAAGCAGTAACCCAGCAATGTGTGGAGATGGTGTCACTGAAGTTTCCCCTAATACATCTATACATTTATGTGTGTGTTTGGATTTGTATGCATGTCAATACAGAGAAACAGAATTGACATAAACATTTTACCACAACTTCATAAAGTAAACCTAGAGTCACAGGAATTGCACTATTATTGAAATCCTCAGTTATTTCAGTATTATAGACATTAATAAAATTTGGCTTGTTAAGTTTCCACAGAACCTTAGATTTGGATGAGACCTTAAAGATCACCTAGTTGCAACCACCCTGCCATGGCTAGGGACACCTGCCATCAGATCAAGCAGCTCTAAGCCCCATCCAACCTGGATCCAGTAACAATTTTTTTCACCATATTAGCAGAGTTTGTGTTCTAGCTAACAGTCAGACTTCTCTGTGGATGTTATATTAACACTAAATGACTGAAGTTCACTGGCAAAACTCATATCATGAACCCAAAGCCTGGGTGCGGTAGTGCAAATCTACAGTAAAGTATTAGTGAGTGTAGGAAAAAAAAAATGTATGTCCTTGCTTTGGAGCCAGGATGGCTTCTTATCCAGTGTTTTTGTTGTTTATCAATCCCATTTCTCCCATACCCTCTTTGTGATACAGAGTTTGTGTATACATTAAAAAGAGGTTATACAGACTCCCCTTAGCTAATATTTCACATTTCTTCATACCTAGTTACAAAGAGAGATGTAGATATCCACACACTGCAATTTGAAAAATATATATGTCAATCTGATGCAAAATTTAATTCTTCATTGGGGCATGGCTAACCTTAGAAGATGGAGAGTAAATATTTTTAAATATGTATGTCTTCACACAGTCAACACTTTTACAACAGTAAAGGAACTCAGACTGAAGATCCCTTCACAAGGTCCAAGAGCACTATTTTCTTCATGATACCTACAAGACAACGTAGGTCTTAACACTTATAGTCACGGGAAAGGTTAATGTCAAGATGAGCAGCTGGATACAGTTGGTAGAAATGCCATGCAGAGTACAATTTCGAATCAGGTGCAGTTGGTAAGAGGCTCTTGCTCTAATGGGGAACCCTGGGGAGCAACATGGAAGAATTCTTGCTTTTGAAGCACTGAATGAAATTTTGGCAATGGTGATTGTAGTGGTAGACATAATATGCTGACAAAAAATAACATCAAAGTAAAAGTGTTTCTCCAGAAAAGTATATTCATAAGATGTAAAGAAACAAGAGAAAATTATTTGAAACAATGCTTAGTTTTGAATACAAATACCTGTGTTAATAGGCTAAAATATATTGTAGGAATTCTGGAAGGTTGATAGGAGTCTATTATTGATCCCAGAATCTAATCTGGACATGAGAAAAGATTATTGCATTTTGGTTGAAAGATACATTTTACAGATATGCATCACAGAGAATCATCCTGTTTTGAGGAAAAAAATCCTCCTGGCTCAAATAACCTTGATGCACCCATCTGAATAAGAATTGTTAACTCGCAAATCCTTCAGTGTGTAGCATTTAATTTAACAAGAACAAAAACAACAACAACAAAAAAGTTGAAGAAAATAATGCAGTTAAAACTGCTCGAAGTTCTTCTTTCCAAAAAGACAGCACTTCATCTAAAGCAGCGACAGCCGGGAGTACTTCTGAGCTCCCGAATGTGGAAATAGGCCTTGGCCACCTCCCAAGGGAATGAGGGCAAAACCTTGGCACACGTCTGCTCCCTTCCCTTGCTGAAGTTTGATTTTATGAGAAGGAAATCTGGGCCCATGAGTCAGGAGGGAGAGGCACCTCCCTCTGACATTGTGCCCTATCTGGGGATCAAGCAACTGGGACTGCAGGCACCGCGCCGGGTGCGCAAGCTGCTGAGTTTGGATGCAGCCCAAGGTAACTATTTAGGGACACCAACTGAACTAAGGAACTTGGGGATTAGATTTGGAGGCAGCCTGGAATGTCTCCATGTCGAACGTGCTAAAGCTATCTGGAATCTGTATGCCAGGCAGGGAGAAAAAAAATGTTGTATGAGAACTTTCCAGACCTAACTGGAGGAATAACCATCTTGAAAATGACATTAAGCATAAATAGGGAGTCTACAAGGAATGGAAAACAGGACTGATCACCAAAGAAAACTATGACTTCGAAGTCAAGAAATGCAGGTTTAAAGTGAGACTTGGCAAAAGTGGAACTTGGTAGTGGGACTTAAACTGAATATGACCTCATAAAGGAAATCAGGCTAAATAGTTAAAGTTTTCTTTAGGTAAGTGCTTAGATGGAAAAAAAAGGCAGGAAGTTGAAAGATTGCAATGAGGATGAGGTACACCTGAAAGCTCCGTATTTGATTTGAGTCAGTTTATATTTAGCTAAAAAATCTAAATATTATTTCAGTTTCCAACAAAATTCATGGTTTTGAAGGTGGGATTACACACTGGGAAGCAAATAAGAAAGAATTCACTGGCAAGCAAAGTGACTATTATACCCAAATAATTTATTAACATAAAACTGAGGTTCCTCAGATAACCTGTAGTCTCACAAATTTGGAGGAAAAAATGAATGAAACCCAAATTCCCACAGCAATAGGCTGGAATAAACCTACCAACCAGGTGGCAGTCCTCATAACAGGAATACACAAATGCAGTGTTTGCATCAAGCAAAATTAAACTAGTAATCCTAGCATCTACAGGATCCTGTATCCTGATCACAGCAGTGCAAATTTTGGTGAAATTAGACCTGAGGTTTTCAAAGACCTTGTAATATATTTTTTTTTTTTATGGGTAAATTAGGCTCTACTACATAATCACACCTGCTTTGTATTTTTTTTACCAGGTAATGAGAACACTACCACTGCAAAACAGAATGTTTAAGAAACTGGGATCAGCAGAAGGGCAGTATGGCACAGAAGGGACTGCTTATAAAGTTACCAGCACCAGGCTGCAGACAAAGTCTGAGGCAAGAGAAAAGCTCCTGCAGAACCACCTGGAGTCTAAGTTTATATTTATCCTGTTTAATATTTCCCAAACTACTAAGAGATAAACAATATGAGCATACCGGTGAAGAAAGTAAATTAAGGAGACACTTGTAGTATTCACAAAGACTGACTTAACTGCAGTGGAAATAATTTCTCTGGGATATTCCTATGGTAAATGACAGATTAACTCCACTGAGCACAATTCATACAAGGTGATGAAACTCTTGCTCCAGCTTGGCTCCTAGATAAGCTGTTCTCCTTCCCTTTGGCTCAGAGGCAGCCTGGAAAGCCTAATTTTGCTATACTACAGCTAGACTAAAGCTGGTCTCTGCACACACACACACCTCCTCTGTTGCTGCACTTTCTTTCTGTGCCCTCCACTTGCATTGTCAATACATTATTAGATTATTGTACAGGAAAAGCAAAATGACCTTGAAGACTATAGAAATAGAAATAGGATGAAATTCAGTAGCACAAAATTCAATAGCTGCATTGCTTTTATAAACTGAGAGACCACTTTCAAATAGCCAATGGGAGGAGGATGTGGGAAACCAGCAGGGAGGCAGCTTAGCAGATGTAATCTTGTGATACATAGGTAGAATTATATACATGGCAGCAGACATTTATGAGGTGGTGTCCAAAACACTGCATACAATTCTGGACATTCACATTATAAAAGAAAAATTTAAATAGAAATAGGCTAAAACCAGCTTATGGGGAAATCAGGTGACAGAGAAATATCATTTTCAAAAGAGGTTAAATTTTTCATTTATTTGCCCTAGCAAATAAAGTTTGAGGCAAGAAGTGAATGTCATATACAAACATATTAGGGATGTAAGCAGCAGGGAAAAGATTACACTATTCAAACTAAAAGGCATTACTGGCAAAGGAACTAATGGCTATAGACTAGCTATTAATAGTTTTAGGATGAAAATTAAACCGTGTTTGACCATTAGAGCAGTGAGATTAACAAGCCAGATTCTGAGAGGGGTGTAAGAAAGGAAATGTACTGCCATTTCTGAGAGGGCAGTGAGGCAGTTCACAAAATGTTGTATGCGGTAACTCCCATGATAAAGGGAAAACTCCAGGGTGCAGGTGTGTTTCACCCAGCCCAAACCTGCTCTCCATTCCTAAACATCATCTCTGTTTTAAAGTGATGAGGGACTTGGTCCTGATGAGACAGGAAATTTGGTGTGACTCAAAATGAAACCTGAGCTTGAGATGTTTATTCTCTAAGAGAAAAGGTATTTGAGAGAACTAGCACAAGAAATCCCAAGTGTTCCTGAGAAGCTTGCTGGGTCTGCCATGCCCTTCAGAAAAGGAGAACACAGATAGTGCTTCCATCATCCTTGACAAATCCACCCAAGCTTCCAACCCACGCTGTGGCTTTCAGCATACCTGCACTTCTCACCAAGCGGCACTGCTCACTATGACTTATTTTCTCAATAAGTTCTGTAGTCCATGAGAGAATCAGTCTGCATAAATTTTATGATTATTGTACCAAGAATTTCCTAGAGCTGACTGCTCCCTTAACAGACATGTCATGTACTGACAGTGCAGAGAACTAAGAAAGCTATGGACCCTGAAAAACTTGAAGTGGAGAATTTTTCATACTTCAGCCATGGAAGAAAACAGATAAAGAATCATTCAGAATAATTAAACCTTATAATTTTGGCTTGGTTTTAATTAATTAGAATTACGACGTAAAATCCCCATGGCTTTTGCATTTTTTTAATAATATGTCAGAATTTATCTTTGATTGTTTCAGGTGAATAATACTGAAATTGTTTCCTTTTCTTACGATTGTAGACTCCCAGGCAAGTTGGTTTCTTGCCAATAGTAAGTATTGTTATATCACTTCAGCCTCAGAGTGGTAGAACAAATCAAGCTTCAAATTTTAATGCTATTCAGTTTGTTGTTTCGATTTAAATTTCATGTATTGCATGTTTGGCTCTTTTTTCCTTGGCTATCTTTTTCGCAGCTCTTAGAAATAATTCAAGTATTTATTATTTTACCTTAAACTGCATTGGCATAAATACCACATGCAACATATGCCTCTGCAACTTATATAAGAGCCATGTAGAACAAGATTTGAAAATGAGAAATATTTTCAAAGGGAAAAAACCCTATATAAATGTATTAATTATGTCTCCATCAAGACTGTTTTCTTATGTAACTATTATCCCATAGCCTAGCTTGATTTCTTATAGTTCATTGACCCATTTGGTAAATTCACAGACAAACTTTGGCAGAGGTGTAACTTGATAATTAAAAAGTATGTTATCTCTTGCCAGCTTGTTATAGCCAAGTGTAAGCTGAACGCTAGCTTTCCCTAATCCCATCAACCCAGTCTGTAGGAAGGGTCAGGGGTCAGTAACTGCTTCTAAAAACACTGTTCAATTGAATCCAAACAAGCTCTTACCTACTAAGCAGCTGCTCACAAACAATTCGGAATCTGTCCTCATTACCAATTGTTAGGGGCTCCTGTTGCAAGAAAAGCCCTGTTTTGAATAGGCCTCTAAAGCACCAGCAAGTCTTCATCTGATAGGCTAAGATCTAAAGTCAGCAAATTTTTTTACTTCTTTTTTTTTTCCTTCTAGCACAAAGAGAAAAATTTAGAAACCAGCAATTACCAGCTGGCATATGTACTGTCTCTGGCAGGAAGCAAGATGTTAATTTTCAAAACAGAGTCCTGTACCTCAAGGAGGACTTCTAGGAATTTGGGGGACAAAACAGAGCAAATATAATAATATATGGAATGTTGTGAAAAGCATAAACTATTTTTCAGTGACTGATAGAACAAAAAAGATTGTGCTAGGATAAAAGAGTTTTAGAATACCTCTTCAGGAAACTTTATTCAAATATTTTTGGTCACTATTGGAAATAAGAGCAACATCATTATGATCAGTGATCAGACCTAGTTTTGCTGATTATCTAGAGGGTGCTGGCCCTGGTGCCAGGATTTGCAGACTTTTTTGTTTTGTTCTACTGTGTTACATATCTAGTAAGCTAGAAATGTTTTTTGGAAGGAATGAGCAATGTTCGATATCTGAAAACTTGTAGAAGGGGAAAACACAGTAGAGCTTGTTGCCACCTACAAAATCAGATTTAAACATTCACAGATTTATTCCTGTAAGTTTGCTAAAGTTTGTACGTTCCTTTATTAAAAATGAAAAAAATCTTGCATCAGTGACGAGCTATTGCAGCAGGTGGTCACACCCTGGAACTGTGGCATGTGGGGTAGCTCCACTGGTGCAAGCTGGGAGCCTTGCAGTAGTCTCACTGGTTTCAGGGTGGGAAGAATTAAACCCTCTCCTGACTGCTTTTATTTATTACGTTTCAAACAGTTGTTTATTTTGAAATCTTTTTTAGATAGCCTTGAAAAAGGCCATCATAAGCTGACAAATGAGGGGCTGCACAGAGGTATCTAATCCTGGCACCAGCTTGGTGAAAACACCTGCATTGAGGTGGCTCAGAGAATGAGGATGTCCCAGACTCCTGAGACTTTCAGTCCCTTGTTCTTATTCTTGAGGCCAGTAGCTTTTAGAAGCCTGATTTGTAGATCATTTTTGTCTCTCTGTCCCTAAGGTCAACTTGCTGTCCTGGTCAGGAAAGTGAAGTGCACAAGAAGACAAAAAATTTAGGAAGATTTCCTGACTCAGGTGCAAGGTTTTATTACAGCAACACATGCAAAGAGCTTAGATGCCTTACATCTCTTTATGTCCCTGTGAAGTTGCATGATAGTTCTCCTAAATTTACATTACAGTTCTGGAAGCTGAGAAAATATGTTTCTTTTTCTGTGCTGCCTTTTTTAAATTGCTTTCTGTTGTGAAGATCATAGTTTATGGTGGGAGCAAGTGATTTTCATTATTCTCATAGTTTCAGATGGAGAAACAAACATTTTAGGTAACTTTACCAAGACAGTAGTAAGAAAATACAGTTATTCTGTGGAGCAGATGCACAACTCTTGTGAATATTGCTGCAGCAATTGCTGCACATACTTAAATTGCCCATCAGATACAGTACAAATATTAGCTTTCAAATGCATACAACTTATTAAATGGTAAGTGAAATTACAGTAGAAATAGTCATTATTAGAAATATGCCACTGAACAATATTTTTTAATTTTACTTGAAGCCTTAAGGATATACAAATTCCATTTAAGTGACATAAAAGTCTCTGACTCCCAGAGGCAATAGTCATATGCAGTGTATAAGCAGACTTACTATATTAGGCAAATATTCCTAATAGGTTTTTTTTTTAAAAAAAAAGGAAGATGAAGATGAGGCTTACTGGTATCCAGCAGTTATGGCATGCATGTATGCACTACTGGGTTGGTTGTCTCTGCTCGTTCAAATTCTTCCACCCTCCACAAAACCCTTTTCTCTGAGTTCATTCTATGGGACTCATTAATGAATATTTTTCTAAGGGCTTTGGATGTTGTCTTTTTTTTATACACTCCCTCAAGAGCAGAGATGAGAGTGATGCCAAGGTCTGAGCTTCCCTCTATGCTGTTTCATCACTGTCCAGCCTCCCTTGCTGACTCTTCTCTGACTCACTGGCAATACACTCGTTATGCCTTTTGGCTGGCAGGCAGGCATTCAGCTATTCCTGCAGAAATTCATTTTCCCAGTGGACTCTGCTTCCAGAATAAGAATACCAGAACACAATCCAAATGATCACACTGATAACTTTGAAAACATCAGTTTTCCAGCAGTCAGTTGTTGAGAAGCAAGTCCATAGTATCTGCATATTTCTCAAGGGTGGGTATTTATATACCCAAATGCCATCCAGAATTGGCAGGCTTTTGAGGCTGAGGGTGAAGGGGCTGGGACTGTTCTCTTCCCCTAACAGGAAAGACACTGTGGTGCTGCTGTTTGCTTCTGCTCCCCACATGACTACCTGCTCTTAAGCAGAGGGATGGGAAATGGGTTCAGCTATAGAGGCTTCATCCCCAGAGTGTGTCAGAAATTCCTGTAGTGACATTGAACTGGATCTTGCTTGCATACTCCCCAAAAGACGTAAATTTTCACTTGATCTTGCCTACTTAAAAAAAAATTGCAGAAAATGTAGTTTTTGTTGTTGGAAATGAAAGTGATTGAGATTCAAGTATTTGTAGGTATTGTATTCATGGCATGAATTCAGGTATTCATTCATTTTCTAAAAAGAAATTATTCTGGGGATTTATTTACTTTTTTTTTTCTTTTTCCATGGTTTTTTGGGGGGTTACTAAATGTGACTCTATTCCCTATTCTTAATTGTCTCCCTGGAAATATTTAGTGAAACTATGCTTTCTGTCACCCTAGCATAAATCCAGAGTAGCTCCAATGAGTTCAGAGGAAGAAGGCCAGATTTTTTTTGTACAGTTATGAAGAAAATTTTATTTAGGGCTCTTTTATACTGTTCCATTATTTATAGGAAAGTTCTCATTGAAATATAAGCTGAAGTTTTCAAATAGATTTTCTTCATAAATCAATATCCCAGCAAGCCTAGTCAGTTAAAGAAACAAACAAAAAACACTCAAAAAACAACAAACCAAAAAAGCATAAAAAAAACCTGCCACACTTTATTTTCTTGACTCTTTTAATCTCTTTTCTCTGAATGTTTCTCTTTGTTTGGTGCTGAGTCCTAAATAACAGCAACTTGCTAACAGGACGGGCTTGATTTAAAACTAACAATGACAGTCTAAGTCCCCCTGAAAAAGGGTTAAACATAGACTGCACACTAAAGTGTCTGCTTAAAAAAATAAGTCTCTAATCATTTTATATTTAAGAGAATTTCTTTTCACCCTTCCCCTTTAAAAAAAAAAAAGAAAAAAAAAAAGAAAAAGTGAGACCATCTTAACTGTAAGAGCAAGTTTATTCAGGTGGTATGAATCAGACAGGGCTCACTGATGCAAACTATAGCCTCAGAAAGCACAGCAGGCCCTGAGCCTCACAGGGCTGCCCCACGAAAAGAAGCATAACAAAAACCAGAGAAGAACAGGCCTGCAGTAATCTCCTTGCCCTGGCTAGAAAACAGGGGTGAAGGAAAGCTGCCCTCTCATTATGGTTTTGGTCTCAAGGTTAGAATTAGACCCTTAGGGTAAGCAGCTGTCAATTAGAGATAACTCCAGCCAATGCTGTCTGAAATCTTGGACTTATCTCCTAGCAACTCCCCTTCTTTCAGGGCAGCCACCCTCCACTCTGCCTTCAGCTCAAGAGTCATCTTGAAGACAGCAAAATAACCTTTTCAATTTGGGCAGATGCATAAAAAATCCAGCTTCCAGAGCCTGTGTGAAGCCTGCATGACATTTGACTGAAGCCGGGTTTTAATCTAGGTTGATTATATATTTGCTTTGTTTTTCACGCTGCAGATGTTTAGAGGTGATTTTGCTAAAAGAGCATTCTCAGTTAATACCTACAAATTCAGCGGGGTTTAGGCACATGGTGATTTGCTAAGAGAGACACAGGGTTATCACATTTGTGCATCTGCTGATGCATCTCTCCTTCCCGCTGTCTTTTACACCAGGAGAAATTTGCCAAGAGTGGAGAATGAGGAGTGGCCATGGTTACGGCCGCAGCTCTGGAGTCCTCTCTCTGGCGTGGCAGGGTGTGCAGAGCAAAGACAAGCATAAATCCTATTAAGAAAAGCAAGAGGTTACGCACCATTTGTGTAGGGAACACGACTGAATTTGAGGGGGAAGTTTAAAACACACCAAAAGGCACCTCTACTTTTATTTTCAGGGTTTACCATTCATTAGACCTTATTTTAGATCCGTAGCAGTCACTTTTCCTAACAAGGTGAAAGGAGAGAGGGAGAGGGGGATCAGAGAGAGGACGAGCAGGGAAAGAGAAAAGGGGTGCTCATGGAAAAATAAGAGCGGGGGGACCCACACAACAAGGACAGAGCTCATCTTTGATTCAGTTGGGGTCCGTATTCACAAAGAGATCACTCAGAAATTTTGTACAAATGGCAGGAGCAGAATGTGAGCGCAATGAGGGGCCTAATGCAGGCACTTGTCCTGTAATCAAAGATTCAGCTCAACATGAGTCCTTTGTGAGACAACAGCATCATTCTCCACCCAGGCTAACCCCTGAATGCAGAGCAGCTCTCTCAAGCAAGGCAGGCAGGATGAGCTTCGCATTTCTTTGTCTTCTTTGGAAAATATAATCTTTTTTTTTTTTTTTCCCCTCATTTGGTTCTCTTCTAAAGAAAACATTTTTTGATATGCCTGTAGTAAGCCAGAGGATGTTTGTGTGAGTGGAGGCGCTCTCAGGGTGAGGAGGGGAGCAGATGGGCTGACATGGTGGGGCGAGGGCAGCTCCAGCCTGTGCTTGGGGAGTGTGCAGAAAAATGGCTGACATCTCCCGAGTGCTCGCGAACGCACCATGGGCAGCCTCCTCTGCGTAAGCACAATCCCCCTTCCTCAGCCTTCAGCAGCCCTGCTTAGACAAAATGTACAGGGATTCCTCTCTTCCCGCTTAAAGCCATTCTGTGGTAGAATTTCACAGCGCTTTAAAACGCTTTTCTTTAAAAAAAAATTTTTCTTTACCATTCTGTTAAAATGAAACAGAATTTCAAGATGTGTAAATAGATTCTTGGAGGTTGGGTTGCACTAGGAATCCCTTTTTTGATTCGCAAACGGTGTTTCCTTAAATATATTTTAAATTTCATGGTAGAAAATTATTTCTGCAAAAATATAAAACAACATTAATCTGCTTCCTAATATTTTTACTCAGTCTGAACATTACCTGATATGATGGGTATAATATATTCTTTTCACAATTTGGCTCTTGAGAGCTGGAAGCAATATGCAGAAAGTAAGACTGATTTTCAATCCTTAAAGCTTTACACAGAAGCAATACAAAGAAACACTATTAAAGAATTGCCATGCAGAAAGGGAATACAAAACTAAGTAGCCCAATTGAACATTTTGTTATTCTGGGGTTACAGCAGTCTACAGCAGCGTAAACCAGCGTGGCATTGTGGCAGGGAGGCAGGTCCCAAATTCTTAGGAATCCCATTAATTCTTTGCTTTCTTCAATAGCTAAGTGCTTATCTCTATAGAGAACTGACTGCTACCTCTAGCATTGCTAAAGGTGTTTGTTGAAAAGACTACCCAGAAATGGGTCAAGCCTACATTCCTTGCTGATATCACAGGGAGTCTTGGAAGCAAAAGGCGGACTGTTTAAATTTCAGACAGGCTTATTTGAGACACAAATATCACATTGAATAACCAGAAATGCCAGAATTACTGTTTTAGCATGATTAAATATACATTTTAATATATAAAATATAAATTTTAAAATATTTCTCAACACCAAGTGATTATGAAGTAAAAAGGGAAAACATTGTTTCAAATAACAGGCTTCTTGATATAAAATTCAATTGTATAAGCTAGAAAATATTACTGATAAGGTAATCTTATTGTTAATTTAACTGAAAATGTGTTTGTGATATCTGTTTGGTACATAACATTATCTTTTTACTTCTCCAAGACATTGTTGTGATTCACCTGACCTCTGTACATGTGTCAGTGTGTATGTGTGGATATATTTGTGTGGGCATGTATTCCTCAGCTACTTTGCAGCTGAAGATTTTAGAAGCCTAAAAAAGCCTTTGTGTACTTTTCTGTACCATTGTGTACGCAAGTCAATTTACTTACATTTTCGTGTTACATATATCCAAATCACAGTGCAAGTCTAGATTATAACATAAGGCTTTATCAGATTATTATATATTTATTTTATATTTGTCAAAAGCGGGCAAATAAAAACCACTAATGTATTCTGTTGTCTTTTTTCTTTTCATATGGCACGTGTGTTTTCAATTTTGTGTCATAAATTTGTGACATTATATAAGATTGCAAAAAAGTGTTACATTTTCCAGCTAGGCCTGGCTTTAATTCTGAGTATGATGTAATCACCACCATATCCCTTCTTGGGGAGTCAAACCAGCGAGAGCCCTGCAGCTCTGTGGCCCTGTCAGGCTGCCCTGGGCTCTGCTCTCAGAGCTCCCAGTGTGATTCAGCACTCTGCCCCTATTCAGAATAAGAATGTGCTTAAGTGCTTTGTGCTTCGAAAACATGCTTAAATGCTTTGTTGAATTGAGAACTAATTAAATGACTGAAAGTTCAAACTTAATATCTCAGTGTATGGAATGTGTGAATTTTCCCACAGGAAAGAATAGCATGCTCTGAAAATATGGCCAAAAAAATCTGTGTTGTTTTTCCTTGGGTTTGGTTTGTTTTGTTGTGGGGTTTTTGCTTGTTTCTTTTTTTTTCAGTAGGAAATAGAGTTTAATTAATTTTTAGGGTTTTTCTTTCTAAAAAAATTTAAAATATTTTTTAAAATGTGTGCAACATAAATTGAAAGCAAAATAAAAATATACATGTTCACTGAAGTAATTTTGTAGTTGTGGTTAGGTTTTATTTCTGAAATCTAGCAAATGCTACTGTGTGTGTGGGGGGCATTTATTTCTCGTTTCTCAAATGTTAATTTTTACTTTTTCTTTGAAGTGCCTCACAGAAGGGGTTGGCAAAGTTCCAGAATAACAGCTGGAAGTGAGAAGGAATGAAAAAGTATATCATAGAAATTCAAATGAGAAATAGGATATACATTTTTAATGGATATGGTTATCATTCATTTGAGCAAATTATAAACGTATAAACGAGGAATTGTTTTTTAGATTTCCAGATGTCTTCAGCTCAACACTGGATGCCTTTCCAATAGACAAATACAAGCGATTAACTTCACAAAATGTCTGTGAGTTGAAATTCAGACAAATATAAAGTGGTATATTCTGGCCTTCAGAGCTCAAAGCATCAGAGATTGGAAACACAGGTATTCCACCACTGTTATAATCTCATTTGCAGTATGTGTGAAAAAGGTACTTCATTTCATGTCCTGAAAAAATGAGTAATTTCTTTTTTTAAACATGATTTTGTTTGCTTTCAGTTTTTTTCTGTTAGCTATGTTCAGGAAAGAACATATATAACATCAGAGACAGTTGCTTTTAAGATCAGATCTATTGACATAATTAACTTATTTGCAAACAGTTTAATGTATTTTTGTCTGAGTCTGCCTTCTTGCACACACCAAAACTACTCTGATTCAGCTCCTTGTGAATTAGGGTGTGCAGCAAATAAAGGAACAATCATCTCGTCCAAACATATTTGCATTCTTAATATGGTGCACACATTCAGGCAAGTGGCAATTTGCATGAAGACCATGAGCCAAATTCAGTTCTGACAGTACTAGGCATAACTTTATTCAAATCAGACAAGTAGCAGGCATTTACAAGGGGCAAGAATAGGTGCTGTGCATTTGCTGCATGTCCATGCTCCAGCATAATGCATTGCCGTTGCGCAAAATTTCATCTTTTTCTTAGACAGACCAGAGCTTATCAAAACTAAAGGCAAGTTTCAGCTGCAAGTTTGGGTATGCATGCAATATCCGGCAAGATACATGGCCTGCTTTTACACCTAGGTTTCAGTGTGAAGAATAATCATGCTTTTAAAAATTATTTTCTTTGCAAGCTATTTTATCTGGATTAAATGACAAGCATCATGCCAGGATGCCTCTGGCCACCTTCAAAGCATCTTTATAGATTCAGTCACAAACATAATCAACTTCATTCTGTCCAAAGTATTAGCATTTTTTTAAACGTTTGTTTTCCAAATGCTCTCACTAATACTTTAATGGTGGTTGTATACCCCAGTGCTGAGGAGCTGACTGATGTGTCTTGCTGTGTTTCAGCGAATGTTGTGAGGAATCTACAGCAATTAGCTGCTCATGCCTCTGCTTTCCTGTTTTGTGCCTTCCCTTTCATGTATCAGATGTTTGTAAGTTTTCCATTAGACATTTCCTGCTTCTAATAGATGTTTGTGAGCCTTTTGCTTTGAGCTATCAAGGCTCCAATTTGTGCTGAGATGTTTGGTTTTGTTTTAGGGCTGAGGGGTCTTTGTACTCCTTTCTTCCTAGAAAACATTATAATCTGGAAAAAATAAATAAATTGTACTTTGCAAAAAGTGAATATGACTCCTTCATCTAAATGGCATGGTTTGCACATGTGTCTTTTGTCAGCAGATCACTCCTAAAATAAAAGCACTTAAACTACAGTTTCTGCCAACTTATCAGACACCAATTGGTGACAACATATATGTATTGCAATTTCTAAAGGCAGCTTTGTACTCCAGTGTTTTCGTCTTCTTTGCCCTGTTTTTTTTTGTTTTGGTTTTTTTTTTGGTGTTTTTGTGTTTTGGTGGGGGTTTTTTTGTTTTTTTTTTGTTTGTTTTTTTCTCTTTTTAATTTGAAACGGTGACTGATTTCTTTTTCTGTTTCCACCAGCTTGGTGTGCTGCACATAACAAGTAAGTAGCTTTAGCTGCTTTTGAAAGAAGAAAATACCTCTTAAAAAGTGTTTCAAATGAGTGTTGCCCCATGTGAAGTGGCTGTCAAAATTAACAGGAAAGGCATAATTGATTCGCTGAGAGCCATACACGAAAACTGACTTATATTTTACAAAACCACTTCTGACGTTTTCAAATACTGAATTAAATGTGGTGCTGATCTTTTAATCCCCTCTTCCATCTTCTAGCAGTGGAGCAGCCTACCCAGGCACTAAGGCAGCCCCATCCTCTCAGAGGGTGTTTTTGCAGCCAGGCACTATCCATCATTCCTCCGTTCACATGGTACCAAGCTTTCTGGATCTGCATTTTGCTTATCGAGTCACCAAACCAATGCATCATCAAAGGAAGCTGTCAATTCACAGCACATCACCCGTGCTTTGAACTTAGGAACGAGTCAAACGATTTGGAGCTTTATTTATTAAGGTCAAAACTGGGTTTGAATTGGCAATGAGGGCAGGGGAGTGGTGAGGGGAGCAGAGGATGGCTGCTGACTCAAGAAACCTGCTGGGACTTTGTGGCCCACTGCTAGGCAACAGCCCATCCCCACCACAGCAAACATACGGCCACAAAATGAATGACCTCATCTACAAATCAGCTATTTGATATGCAGATCGGACTGCCGGCCTCTGCCATAGCACAGCGCTGCACGGGCAGCAGGTGCAGCGGGAACAAGTACATGGCCTCTTCACGTTTTAAAAGGCAGGGCTGGCTTGTGCTCGCCCACTCCCTCTGGCCCTTTGCAATTCCTGAAGCTCTATTGCCTTCATTTTTTATTTAGACCCTCCATTTAAAGAAAACATGGCGCCTCCTTTCTGCTTCCCCCCGCGGAGCCTTAGGCCCAGGGAGGAAGGGGCAGGGCTAAGAGGCTTCGCCAGCAGCCTTTACAATTCCTTCAGCGTCCGAACACACAACCTGGAAAAACAAGGGGCGTTTTAGGAAGGAATTGCAATTCCCAAGGTTTTTGTCTTCTCAGATGTCATGTCTTTGCAAGCCATTATCATAGTGTTGTTTGTTGTTCCTTATTCAAAATGGAGACCCTCTTTGTGCAGGCAGTGCTCTGGAAGGTGACGCTTTTCCCTGTGCACGTATGCTCCCCTTTAATTCCATGGAAAGTGCTGTTGCAGCCTACAGTGGGGGGAGTAAGTGAGGTTTTGAGGGCAGACTCACAAAAAAAGGAAACACACCATTTTGAAACAGAATTAGAGTATTTTTCAGCTGTGTGTTAAAAAGAATAAAGAACTGCTGCTGCTCTGGACTATGAAACAGCACTGAGCCTCTTAGTGGGCCTCAAAGAGCAATAAAACACAGTGTAATATAATTTGTATTGTCTGTGTTTGCAGGTTATGTCCTGAAAGCCGTAAACTATTACAGCTTTATAGCTATGCTGCTGGTATTAACTAAATGAAAGGGCTATTTGTTCTAAATCTGTAGCCTGCATGATAGCGAATCTTAAATTCATCAGAAGCAATTGATGAAAAAAGGGGTAAAAATGCTGCAGACCCAATAGAGTCAAAGCTCTAATGCAAAGCAAAGAAAGATTTGGTGTGATGTCTAACCCCTTCAGGTTTCTGCCTCGTACTTCTGCTGGGCAGAATTGATCATCCCTGAGACTACAAGGTATATTCAGCTAATGGGCCTGAGGGAAGCCTTGGGCTGCTTGTTACAGGAAGCTATGAAAAAATAGATATTTACATTATTGTGTCTAGATCATTCTGGAGTCTAAAGAAAGATCCTGAATTTGCTGAAATATAGGAGCTCCCTCTTTTTACCTCTGAGCAGCAAGTGATTTAGGGAGCCAATCTAACAACGTTGTGTCTTTCTCCTGAAAGTTGTGAGAATGTTTAGGTTTTAGCTTGAAACCTTGGAATTTCCTGTTAAAGAGGAATTGTTTTCCACATGTACCCAGTTGCAATGCTTTAGCTTTATTCAGACTTGAATTCAAACATGGATATGTGTCATTAAATTTGCTTGGGGCTATTAATTATTTGTCAGATAATTCTGCAGCTGATTCCTCATAACCTTCAGCTGCTGCATAAGCCATTCATTGGCTGCTGATGCCAGGAATAGGTTCTGGCTGTTCATGGACTCTTGGTCACTATGAACTTCTGTCAGGCTTGTGTGAGACAAACAGTTTTGGGTTCAGAAAGCACATCAAGTTAAAGCACTCAAATATTTGCTTAAAATTGGCCAACCCAGGAGTCATTTTTTACTAAAAACTCACAAGAATGCTGAAACAAATGAATGTTAATAGGAAGGATGCAAAAGGAAATGGGTTTGGACACTCAGAGGAATGTGGATGACACAATTGTGATTATTGCTCCATTTCTTTCAAGCGGGCTTTGCCAAGATCTGACTATCAGACCAATGCCTCAGGGTTCCTAAAATGTCTTCAGGGCTTGTTTCAGGACAGAGCCAAAGTGCTTCCAGCCTCCCCCTTTGTCCCCTGCCTGACAGAAAGCAAAGCCAGCAGTTTGAAACGCTTTGAGGTTTGACACCACGGAGCTTGAACGGGTTCTTGAGACCTGAGCATGTCTGAAAGAGAACGTAGACCTGCCCTCCTGATGTAGTGCAGGTGAGCAGCAGGCAGTGGAAGGGGGAGTGGGACTGTCCTCTCCCCTGTTGCAGCCCTGCCATGCTTGCATGGTTCTGTGAGGTTATGGTGGTTGACTTGCTTTCTTCTGCTTCTCTGAAGACAATCCAGGTTCCTTACCTGGGAGAGTGGGCTACTGTAGAGGCCATTTTCAGTGCCTTTTGTCCAGGGGCTTGAGGCATATTTTGTTACTCAAGGGACATATATGTGGAAATGCCTGGCAGTCTGTTTTCTCAAAGTGGGCTCCCAAAAAGTCCTCAATTTGCAAACTTCCATGTGCTTTAAAGTCTTTAACCACTCTCCATTGCAACATCTCCTATATTTGGCCAGAGGTGTATCTGAATGTACTTTAAGCTTTGAAAGTATTTGTTGTTGAGGGCATTAACTTCTATGCTCTGTGGGTGATCACATTGGCAGAGCAGGGCTGGGTAGCCAAGGGGTCTCCCCAGGACCCCTGCCTCATGCTGACACCACTGAAGCTTTGGGGCTTATCCCAGGCACCTTCTACTTCCAGCTATGGTTCAGCTTACCAACAGCTTCTCCACAGAGAGTATCTTGTGTCTGGCATAGGTGCAAAGATATCATAGAATCATGGGATAGTTTGGATTGGAAAGGATCCTTAAGCTCATCTAGTTCCAACCCCCTGCCATGAGCAGGGACACCTTTCACTAGACCTGCTTGCTCAAAGCCCCCTCCAACCTGGCCTTGAACACTTTCAGGGACAGGATGTCATTAACTCCTACATTTTTAAGGACACGCCATAAGACACGGAGATTTCCAGCTGAAGGCAATTTGTTCCAAGTGATAAACATTAGAAAACTTTTGACTGCTATAAACTCAGGACTCTCTTTCTGTGTTTTTAATGGCAAAGAAATGTCAAGAAGCCAGAGTGGGTGAGAGAGAGAGCAGTCTTGGTGACAAGCTGGATGTGACCGTCTAGGGCTGGCACTGGCGCAACTCTGTGGCACAGCTGCAGGCTATCCCCTGCCTGCTGGATCCAATGCCAGAGAATTATCTGGACCATTTTCACATAATATTTGAGTGAGGTTATAATCAAAGATGCCAATAGTGTGTGCAAGATCACAAAAGGCAAAGCTGTTGGTATGCAAGGGATTTGGGATGAGCACGGGATGCTTGGACAGGCTGCTTGGGCAATAGCTAGCAACTGAAGAGTAATTTCTGAGCCAGCTAAGTGGCATCTGTTCAGATTTCTTGCAGAGCACAGGCTTCCCTCTGCTGTGACAAGGCCAGGCACATTCCTCCTGTCCCGCCTGACAGCACAGAAGTGGTGGTGGCTGCTGCTGTCCCTGACCCGGGGCCCCACGGGGGCAGAGTCTACTGGTGTGAAGCTGCTGCTGGGACACCGTGAAAGAGCGAGATTGTTCTGATATGCAAACAGGGAGCCCTGCTGAAGCTGTGCTGCCTTGAATTCAGGGAGAGGAGCAAGGGTGCCGGTGGAAGGAGGACAACAAACCCCAGTGTTAAGGCTGCTCTTAGTGAATGCATCCCACTAAAGAACAAAGCAAGGAGAGCCTTGCTCTTGCAAGAATTTGATCCACCAAGCAAGGCTGCTACAGTGTTAACCCCTTCGTGGCAAGCCGCTGGGGATGTAATTTAACTGGAATGCCATTGGGAAGCGGCAGATTGCTACGATTTTACAGGCAGGAAATGCCACAAACTCTGGAAGGATATCACCGGCTCTAGCATGTCAGCCCCTGCTTTTGCACCTGATTTTTTGAGGGGAGGTGCTAGTGAAACAATTGTGGCAGGCCCGTGGCATTGAAAGAGTTATTACAAACCAGTGGATAAAATGTCAATGATGCCTGATGCAAAGAAATGTGCAGCGTTAGCAGATATGTGTTGCTGATCTGGTAACAGCTAGCCCTCTCCATAACAGTGATATTTCTGGGATTCAGTAACCACCCCCATAGGAGGTCTTCCTTGATACTTTTAACCAAATTGTGGCATTTGGCTCCAGGCCAGAGAAAGAAAGCCAGCAGAGCTACCGGCCTTCAGGAAGGGTTTGGGTAGGGATTTCATCTGAGCTGGCAAGCGCTCAAGGGCACGGCACAGGCTCCACCAGGCACTGGAAGGATGCGCGTTAGGCTTTGTGAGCCAAGGCAGCCCTTCCACACATTTTCTAATCCCCCCAGAGCGGATAGATTGCATTCAGGAAAGCCATAATTTCCATATCCTTTGAGGGTGATTGTGCAAGGCCAAGTGCAGCGTGTCTGCTGTGCCTGTAGGTCTCGGTTCAGAAAAACAGCGGCGTTTCACGCCTCCCCAGTGCTCACCCTCCCCTGCCTGCTCTCCCTGCCTGCGGATATTCTGCTGACAGTTCCATCTTCCTCCAGCCAATACACTCAAGAGGCTACAGCCATGCTCCTGGCTTGTTTCTGCAGTCCCAGGACCACGGGCAGAGGTGCGGAAGTCTGCACCTCTCACAGCCCTGCACAGCTCACAGCCAAAATTTTTGGTGGGCCGTTGTACTGAGCTTTGCCAGTGGAGTGTGACTTAGGGATTAGAAATCACTGGACGGTAACTGCCTTACACCGTGCTCTGTACTCATCCACTGTGATACTGCTGCTGCTTGTGGCATCCTTGTTTCTAATTCTGAACTATAAAGGTCACTCCAAGGCTCCATCTGTGCTGGATGTGATTTGCTCCTATTGCAATAGTGTTTGCCAGTACTGACATGTCATGCTGGTCAACATCAGGTTAATACCCCTGACACCTCCCCAAGTGAATAAGCGCATACAGAAGCATCCATGTTTACACCAGAGATTTTGCCAATCACCCCCTGACAAAATGGGGCTTGGTTTGTGTACTTCTCTTTCACTTCACTCTCCCACACAAAACTTTTAAGAATAAACTAGATTTAAACTGTAGCTGAACAACTGTAGACAGCAACAGAAAAATTTGCTTCCAGGCCTAAGAGCACTTGAATTTATTTTTGTGATGCTTTTTCTGCAGATTATATTGCACTTTTTTTTTNNNCCCTAGAGAAGACCCATATTGTAACACTTTAACAGAGGAAATTCACTCTGCCTCTGCTTTCCTGCTTGGTGTATATTCAAATAATTGCTGCATTTGAACAAGTTAAATTGCATTCCCACCAGCTGTCCCTCAGACCAAGCCTTCAAGGATATGCTAAACAATAATGACTGCAACAACAGTAAACTCAAAAGGCCTCAAGATCCCTTCAAAGATAAGATGTCTTGCTGTTTCCCTTCCATATCCAGGCACTTTCATGCAGATTAGCAAAACAGCATGCTTACAGCCTACATAGGCAAAGCAATGCTTGGAATGGGGTGAGTTTGGCCCTGTGTGAATGTAGGGAATGAAAATGTAAAAATCAGAAGCACAAATCCAGAGTAACTCTGCTGGGGCCCTGCTGAGCAGGGTGTGCTGTGTCGCCCATGACCTGGCAGACATTAGAGTTTCACATATTCCCCCCTTGGTCACAAATCACCAGCTCGATGCTCTTCTGCACATGTCATCTTGTGTCCCGCGCGGCTGTGACCTGCCGACCTTCCCACGGCCGGCGGCTCGCTGCCGGGATGGTCCAGCGGGGGGACAGGCCGCGGGGACAGGGACAGGCCGCGGGGGCGGGGGGNGGCAGCGGGGACAGGGACAGGCAGCGGGGGCAGGGACAGGCAGCGGGGACAGGGGCAGGCAGCGGGGCAGCCGTGCAGGAAGCGGAGCAGTCAGGAGGAGGCAGAAGGGACAGGCAGAGAGGGAACAGGCAGCAGGGGACAGGAAGGGGACAGGCAGAGGAGCGGGCAGTGGGGCAGGCAGCGGCCTCATCCCCAGCCCCGCGCTGGCTCACGGCAGATGGGGAGGGCAGGAACCGGGATTAGCGATTCCTCCTCACCTCCCCACCCCTTCCCCGGCCCCAGCTGGCTGTTTAAAAAGAAAGCCATAAACCCATTAGTACAAAGACAAATGAATCTCATACCCTGAGGCATTCCTTCATTCAGAGCTGGCCTTAACTACTTTTCCAACCTTCCTCCCTTTAACCCCACCGTCTTTTGGGTTTTCTTCCATAACAGCAGAGTTCGGCAAAATGCTTGACAATATAGCCAGTTAGGGAGTTCTTAGTCAAATTCTATAACCTCGCTTTGTACGTGTGCAGGTATGTTTTCTTATATATACACGTGTATAAATATCTGTCAGCATGTATATGGGAAAATATATGCTCAGATATGTCTTCCACATTGTTTACATATATATACACGTATTTTTTAATTCAATATGTTAGGCACATGTAGAAGATATTAACACTGGAAACTGGCTGTATGTTACAGCTAAGTTTAATGTTATATGATTTTATGTGTCCTTGATTTTACATTAATGCTAAGCACATGTGAGCCAGTGGCTGCAGCCAATGTGAATTATTTCCCCTTGCATCTACACAGGATGTAGAAAATAATGTGGCAATACTGTGGTAACTATAGAGGAATTGCCACAGCAGTATGGTGGGAAGTGCTCAGAGGAAATGGCAAGTGAAAATACAAATAAGGTTTTATGGAGTTTTTGTTTGTTTGTTTGCTTTCCAATTAAAGGAACTGCTCTACATATAGGTGAGATAGTACAGAGGAAACTATATTCCAAATTATATAAATGTTAATAACTTAGAAGATGTAAATAAATAAAGCTGCTTAAAGGTGAATCCAGCTGAATTTAATATGTCTGAATTATCAGACCTTTTTTGGACTGTGCCTATTTGAATGTGTAACTAAACTGTTAAGAAAAAGGCTAATGGACATTGGTTAAGTCTCTTGCTTTTTAAGTTTTTGTCCCAATCAACTACTTCCTATTCAGCTGAAATTTGCAATTTCCTGCTGCTGATTATATGCATGTATGTATATAAACGTGTTAACTAGCCCATAGTTTTAAAATGTGTATTTAAACTGAGTGGAACACTTAAGCATCTTTTATATTAATTTGATCTGACTTCTTCTTGGCAACTCACATCTCTCCCCACTGGTTTTATCTCATTCTGATTTTTCAGAGATTTTCTTGGAGTGTTTTATTTTCCACACGTAAACGAAATTACGTCCTGTTAGCAGTAGGTTGTGTTCATGAATCACACACAGGACTTTCAATCAAAATCATATGGATTACAGTTTTAAATACTTTTAAAGTAATAGGCCCCTTTACTACACTCAGACCATGGAAGTTGAGGAGTTATCAGCATAACCTTATGGTGCATCCCTTCAGAGCAGGCAGCAGAATCAACGATTAATGCTTGGTAGTGACTGCTTAGATTTTATGAATATGACCATCTACTCCATTAAAATCAGATGTAGCCATGGAGACTTCTTTAAATCACAGCTATTTTTTAATCAAGGCTCACATTGTAGTGAGTGTAGTTATAGATTGGTAAAGATTTTGCCCTTAAATCAAAGTCCTTGTATTTGGTTTACATAATTTATAAAATTCTGGCTAGGACACATTAAGTATTCTTCTCCTGTGTGAGACCCATCCAAGGGTAGATTAAGTTAGTTTTGCTTTATGTCATGTTGCTTGTCACGAATAATCCTGCAGTCAGAGGTGACAGACACGTGACATACCATTAAACGTGACTGGAGGCTTTTCACGCAGCTGGGGGACCAAGAGGCTCAAATGCCATTGAGGTTAAATGGAGTTCTCTGAGTAAGGATATGATTTGCCAATGTAGCTAAGTTATTTAGAATCTTAGTCTTGATGAAAGTCTCCTAAATCTCTTCTGTGTTTTGGAAAATTGTGACCTATATCCCTTAATCTTCTATGGATGTCTCCAGCTGTAAGTTTGAAGCAGAGGGCATGCCAAGTTGATTATGTTTTTTGTAAAACAGCCTAACTTTTCACTGTAAAAGAGGCCAAAGAGGGCAGTGCAGCACAAGGTGACAAGCTTCGAACCTCAGAATAGTCACAGATTAGCAAGAAAATGCTTTCGTAAACAGGATTTTGCAGAGACTGGAGCTGTTAATTGTTATTGTAATGCACCACATTTTAATTGAGTTAATTGGCACAAAATGTTTATCTCCATTGACTGAGATAAAATGTCAAAAGCTCTTTGATGGCAATTGGAATTACAGTAGGCAATCTTGACAATAGAAGTCAATGTTTTACAATGTGCTGCTGTTTAGATGTGTTTGTTGGGGGATGGAGCATAATGTTTATTATCTCCGAGGTATCCATTTTGCCTTGGGAAAGAGTGTCCCAAAGCACCACTGCAGATTTTTTTTTAACTTTTTTTTTAATTTGTGTGTGTGTGTGTGTGTGTGTGTGTGTGTGTGTGTGTGTGTGTGTTCCAGCTGACTGTAGAGAAACGTCAAAGACAGGCTGATTCAGGTTAATTCCACTTTTGTAGGGAAGCTCCATTTTCACACTCAGAGCAGAGGCCAAGTCTTTCATAAGAACACTCTGGGCTTGGCTCTGCCTATCAGCTACGGTTGTGCACTCTCTCCAAAGGACAAACAGACTTTGGGAGGCAGCACAGTGCTCAGCAAAGAGCCAGGTCCATCCCTCAGCAAACAGACAGTGCATCCCTCCTCTCACTGCCAAGGCTTTGTCATGTGGTACTGGGAAAACACCAACAAGATGTGAAAAAGGAAAATACAAAAACTGGTTCACACAGTGGGATCCAAAACTAAGAATTCCAAGGGAATTTAGCCAGGAGGTGCTGCCTGGCTTCCAAGTGCTGCTGAGACAAGTCTGACTGCTCTTTTTGGAGGTGGATGATCCTTCTGACTCACAGCTCTCCTCCACTGTGGTCAAAGGGAGGTGCTTACGGTCATTTAAGCTCAGCTCCTGTGTGTGCATCCAGTGAAGACCCTCAATTGAAAAATAAGCCAAATCAATCTGCAGCAAAGAGGATTGCAGCTCCTGGCCCTCTGCAGAAGTGTGTCCCTGAATAGCAAAGTGAAGATTCTGTGTCTGTTGCCAGCATGGAGTCATTCCTGAGTGCAAGTGCCACTCCACTGGGTCAGGCCAGCCCAGGCAGGCAGGCAGGGGATGAGGTGTGAAGAGCAGACAAGGTCAAACCTCCTCTTTCTCCTCCATGGGACAGTGCTCGAGCTGCTGCTGGCCACTGACACTGGTGATACAGTCTCTGCTGAAAGCAGGCAACTGCACCAAGTTCAGGGAACTCAAGCCAAAATATAGCTGTGTCTTTCCCTTTTTATTGTGGCATATTGTTTTATCAGTCCAGGGGGGTTCAGTTCTCTTCAAAGTTATATTTACCTTCCAGAAATACAGCCCCCAACTTTGTTCAGAGACAGAAGTTTCTCAGAAGCGCTTCAGTATTGGAGAGAGCTGGAATGCAGCCACAGGCTAGAAAACACTGCCCAGGAAAGAGGGTGATGAAAGTACCGACACTTTTGTTTAAACAATTTGCCTTCCTCTTCCCCTTGAGGAATAGCTTATAAATCGTATACCTGTCAAAGCAGTGCCAACACACTACTCAGACAAATTTCTATTTTTGACATGAGCATGTGTTTGGCTGCATCTCCCATAGCTGGCTGAGGCTGCCTCACTATGAAGTACATCCAGACAGAGCATCTCTGCATTCTAGCAACCACTGGCTGTGACTGGGCAGGTCACCCATTCAGACTGGAAGTCTGAGGACTGCCTTGTTAATTAAACATTAAGAAACAGTTGAGGATTGGAATTTTTTCTTTGTTTTGGGCTTCTTTTTTTTTTTGGTTTTTTTTTTTTTTTTTTTTTTTTTTTTCTGACAGCTTGCAAAAACTCTTCCAGCTGACTAGAGGGAAGGAATGGGCCTGAGCAACATAGTGAGGCTGAAGCTCCTTCAATAACCAGTACATGATGGATCTATGTGGCTAGACAATCTAGTTCTTCTAACTGATGGTGAAAGCTGGAGAAGCTCTGAGGTTATTCCAATTATATTTTTTCCTGGAGGAGCTGCTTTTCTTTACATATTTTTAATATCATCCACCAAAGGTCTTGTCTAGTCATTCATATACTACTACCATCTAGTCTTGAGTAGCAGGAAAGAAAGAGAAGGATGCCATAAAATCATCAACACCCTAGTTTCAGGAAACAAAATGTACATAAAATATTTTCAGAAGTTTCTCTGAACCATTTGCATCTCTTCCATCTATTATTCATTCTTCCAGTTTGAACTTTTTGTGAAAGAGGTGCCTGGTGACATATTTCGTTGTGTTAGCTGGTATAGCATCCAATAAATGAAGGGGTTTAGTAAGCAGAGCACCTAGCAGGCCATCAGTACTAAATCCACAAAAGGTTAATGAAGCCTGAAACTGGCCAGTAATTTTTGTGTGATGGCCTCTCTGCAACCTCTTTGAAGGAGACATCTCTGTGCTGTGAGCTGCAGAGAGACCACTCCAGTGGAGAGAGAGCTATGGCATAGGAGCAGGGGCAAGCTGGGAGATGATCGTGGAAGCAAAAGCAAGGAGGAGGTGGAGTTCCAGGATTTTATTTTTAACATGATTTGGGGTTTTAGCCTCCTTTCTTCTACAAAATCCTGCCTTCCTGGAGCAATCTAGCATAGAAAACTTTACTATGCTTGTTTATTCTTGCTTTTGTTTGATTCACATGTTGCCTTGGAAAAGATCTGGTCTTCTTTCAGGGTTTGTGGGTTGTTGGGATATTTCTTATGTCTGGGAATTAAAGTGGAATAATTTTTCCATCAGTGGAGTAACTGGCAGCTCCACAGGCAGTTACCTAGGATGTCTGTACTTCAAAGTTACACCAGAGAAATAAGATGTGTCATACAGTCATAGTGTAGGATAACATGAAGGTGCAAAATGATGGATCTGGGTGACCTGGTCAGATGTAAAAGTCAATGCAGATACCGGCCCAGTTTTTTATACAGCTTTTTCATTGGTTTTCAACTACTCTCCTTTTGACATAATTAGTATGTGGACAATATCCAGCATTGCTTTTCCTTTAGTTTTTTTTTAGTAGCCTGTGTTGCTAAATAGTTGCAATGATTCCTTATTGCACTTTACTGCAGAGGGCAAAAGGAAGGTTCAGAGTTAATGCAGTTAATTGTACAGGAGAGAGCATCACCATGAAGCTTTGCAAAAATTAAATTGGTCTGACATCATAGCAGTCACTTGAGTGTTCAAGTGTTACAGGTTGGCACAGAAAGCAGAAGGGCAGACAGGCAACCAGGTGAACTTGCATTGACAAAAGGAGGGGAGAGAAAGAAGATATGGCTTTGCAAATATGTGACAGGAACAAGCAACACAGAAAAATACATTAAATTGTCAAACACAGGAGGTGATAACATTTCGTCAGCTGATAGTTAGAGCTCTTTGGAAGAGAGGATTGTCTCACACAGAGTTTTTATATATTTCTAATGCAGGTTCTGAAATCAGAAAAAGGTATTCTGAAGTCTCATCTATCTGCATCTTTATTTATTTAAGTACTCTTCATAAAAGGACCCAAAGTCATGTGGATTTAAAATCACCTCAGATCTGTAAATAAAGAATGATGATAGATGGCAGAGAAATGAGCTGTGGCAGGTAGATATGCTGTGACCAGAGGGATTGTTCTGTTCTTCTTTTGCATCCACATTAATTAGCCAGAAGTGGGAGTAAATAGCATCTTAATTGAGAAATATTACAAAGGGACTTGGAGAAGTTGTAGGGATTAATTAGATAATCTTCATAAGGCATTTAAAATATGAGTACTTCCTTGCATATTTTCACTTAAAACTAAACTTTTATTTCATCTATAAACAACTGATATTTTTATCAGTCAAATAAGCATGCAAAAATTTGATTTATACCTATATTTTTTTTCCTTCATTCTTAATGTACATAGAGGATGTGTTTCTGTGGGTAGATGCCTGAGTGTATATATGTGCATGTAGGGGAGTAATAAAATATGTGTGGAAGTATATGCACAATATCCCTATTTGGACAGAATTAAGAGCAATATTCTTAACAAGCCTAAGAGTTTCCAATATCTATTTTTTTGTATTCACAGGTACAGCAAGAGAGATGAAGGATGGACATATACAGGAGAAAACACTTCCCATTTTGCTCTGCTAACTCCTCTTTATTAGAAACAGTATGGGAAAGAAGAAAATAAAAATCTATTGTTCATTTTCACTTTGATCATCATACCTATCATTTTACACACCACATGCTTTCCTCTTCCAAGGGCATTTATTGTATTTATTCTGCAGCTGCAGTATATTGATTTTGGACTACTGAGTTCAGTGCAGATGAGTGACAAACTAAGCTGTTGGGCGACTGATAAGTGACAGTGTTTAATCTCTTGGCTCCAAAATGAAATCCCATAGCTCATTTCAATATTTAGTTTTGGTACTCAGCCAAAACCATATACTCTTAATAATATTTTTTTCTTACAAATGTAAAGATAAAAATAGAATAGAACCTTTCATGGAAACTACTGCAATTCTGCATTCTCCCTCTACCAAGTCATACACAAGATTGTTCCAGATTTACACTAATGCATCTAATGAATAATGTATAATTCCAGCTGATAATTTTAATTAGATGCAAATATTTATCTGCATTTCTATTCCATTGTATTTATTGTTCATTTTAGCAGCTGTGGTATTTCCTAGGCCTTCATCCTCTGAATGAACAAGAGACTGCACAATTTGCTAATTCAGTACTCAGGGTTTTAAAATACAGACATACCTTCTTGAGTGTAATAATAATAATAATAAATAAGAAGAATAATAATGCTATAATAGGAATAATTTTTGTTGTTTTGTTGCTGTTGTTTCTTTATATATATTTTTATAAATATAATTATTATATCATTATTTATATTTATTTTTAGTTTTTAGTATTATTTTCTTAGGTCTTCTAAAAATAAGAAGAATCCAATTACTTATAAGTAGAGTTAAATTGTGTACATCTTGTAACAGTGAAATCTAGAGGCAGTAAAAAATGAGGTTTCTTAAGTGCTAGCTACAATATTTAACCCAAAACTTCATTGAGAGGAAAGCATTATAAGGCTGCAAAAAAGTTCTCTTTCTTGGCACAGATGGACAACGCTCCAAGGAGAGTTACAAACTGTAACACAACACAGTGGCACCAAGTGAATATTGTGGCATATACTCCAAGGCACCTGAGACCAAAATATATCCATGAAATCTCAGCTCATGCAAGCTCATGTGTTGCCAGGCTGGATGAAGCCGAGCTGAACCTGCAGGGGAGGTGTGACTGCAGGGTGGTCAGCCATCCTCAAGCTCATTTTTTCCTATGATGGCATCAGTGAGGACCTCCAAGAACCTGACATCTCTAATACAATAGGTTTGTTACTGCCAAACTCTGAATTTACTGTAGCACAGGTAGAGCTATCCATAGGTTCTGGCCTCAAGTGAATTGCAGCAGAAATAGATTACTGCCAGCTGGCCTTTTGTTACTGAAGAGAAGCAATGTAGTTCTCCTGCTTGTAGGTGTTTGTACAAAAAGCCATTTTTAATGTGGTTTTTTTTTAAAATATGATAACAGTTTTAGAGTATTGCTGAGATCTTTCATATAGAAATGCAATAAAGCTCGAATATTGCCTAAGAAAATAAAAATTTCCACCTGTAGTTTGGAATCCAATAATGTGACTGACACCTGACCAATGGGATAGGGTGCTTCTAATTACTTTTTCAGCAAAATCCACTAAAACAGCATTGATAAAACAATAGTTTAAGGATAATTAGCCAGGGTTTGTTCTCACTTTATGTGTTAATGGATAAGTGTCAACACATAAGGTCTACTTTAAAACTTTTCCTTAGGCAAATATGCAGGGTTTTTAGTATTTTATGGTTAGGCAGAATTTGTTGTCTAAGCTGAGGCAATGGTGAGCATCTCAAAAAAAAAAAAAAAAAATTGATCATTCCAATAACTTCTGGCTAAGGTTGAGATTTTTTCCTAAAGAAAGAGATTCATAATAGCACAGTTTGGACAATTAAAATACAGCAAGCTTCACCGCAGAGGTGACTGGCTGTTTGAAAATTGCTGCAGCACACAATTTATGACATCCTTTATTTTAACACCACTCAGTATATCCTGCAAATGTTATGTGCTTAAGCCAGTTTATTCCTTTTTTTAGTGGTCTGTGATTGCAATCAGGCATGTCCTATAGAGGGCTTCACACTTCCATGTGAAGTATTATTTGATAAAAAAACTAATCAATAAATCTAATTTCTTTTCTTGCCAGATACAGTTACATAATGTGTTTTCAATTTGGCCTGGATCAGTTTCCTCAAATACTCAATAACCTGTGAGAATTCATAGCTTTGTACCTAGCTAGCATTCAAAATCCTTATGACTGGACTCTAGACATTGCTTTGTAAAAACAAAAATAGGACTGTCCTTGAAACAATCACAGCTTTCCACAAATTTTTAAGGATAATTACAAAGTTTATAGAATTAAATGAAGACAGCAAATGTAATGAAGAGTGTAGCTTCCAGGGCTTCCTTTCTAACCATGTGTTTTGTATGTCATCATATATTACAGAGCTACAGAATCATAATCCAAATAAATACTGTGCTTTGGTCTAATGCTGAGTGACTACTAGAAGGTGGATAGATTGATAGTACTTTATTTCAAAGAGTATGAAATATGACGAAAAACTTTTCTTACAAAAATATGACTGTAGATCTTATGAGTCTTCCCTTTCTCTGGGGAAATGCTTAGATTAGTCCAGAATAAATACAGTGAAGAAATGCGAGCTGCTAAGAAATCAAAAAAAATCTTTAAAATGGGAATTGTTTTTATTTGAATTTTTCATTATCCACTTACTTTTTAATATTTAATTACTGTTTCACAAAACAGAAATGCCATTGAAAATGTCTTTGGAAACATAAATTCTTTTGATAGATATGTTAAACTGAAGTCAGCCCTTTAGAGTCATCTTCTACTGAGTATTACATTTCTTATGAATCATGGCATCATCTATAAATGGAATTTCATTTTCCAGCTGAAAGACAGGAGTCATGCTGACAGAGAATAGCGACACCACATTTAAAACCTAGACACAAGGATTCCAAATACTACCCAAGGGCCGCATAGGATTCCTAATTTTCAGCACATACATCTGAGTCTATTCTTGTATTTTTTTTCCAATGACTGCCTACTGTAAAAATACAGAAATAGAGTTTTGGCCAGACAGATCAGCCTGCACTAGCTGCCTTGAATCAGTACTTGGGAATTTAGGTGCCTCATACTTTATATCAGCTCTGATACAGGGATTAGGTCTCCAGAAATTAGATATTTTACCAGATTACCTGAGAAAGAATAGGAAATAAATAAATAAAATATCAGAAAAGGGTGATTTATCTTACACTTAAATAGGTACCTCAGACATTTGGGATTAGTGAATGTCCAGGGAAGCCTGTTCTATCTTAGCTGGGTGTCAGAGGAGTTCATCCTAGATTTAAATGATTTTTAATCTTTCCAAGTAGGCAAGACCTCATTCATCTATCTTAATGTTCATTCAAATAATCACCACAAACGGAAATGTTTGAAAGAGGGCTTTTTGAAATAGAAGAAGTAGTAGTAGTAGTAGTAGTAGTAGTAGTAGTAGTAATAGCAGTAGTAATTGCTGCTAGTTGTTACAGGCACATTGTTACAGGATATTACTCTCATAATTACATACAGGGATTAATACCAAACTCCATAAAGGATGAACAAAAAGCATCACTTCTGTGCCTAGGGCTAAAGAAACACATATCTGTGGTACTGTTCGAAGAGTTCTGTACTTTGCTTATCAACCCTGCTTGAATGAGGGTTTAGTAAGTTCATTACACAAAATAATTGCAAGATAATGAATAATTATGACTAACATTCAGTTAGAACCATGTTTTGACCAGAAATGTACAGCAGATCAGTGTGCCCTCAGCACACAACAGACACTCATGTCCAGGGCATGTAACTGAAGTGCAAAAGCCTACACAAAGCTGTTTCCATCTGTGATCTTAGCAGCTGGCTGGAAATTTGAGGTCTTCAAGGTTATTCCTGCTGGAGAAAGTTATTGATGCTATTCTGTCAACAAAAATGTACACAGTTCTATTTTCTTCAAAAAATACAGTTTCAAGTAACAAGAGGCCATTTCCTTGTCAAAGGTATCAAACCCCTTTTCTCCGAATCCTTCAAAGCTTCTTTCAGGATCATTCTTGGTTGTGAATAATCAGGACATGTTGGTGATTCCTCTGCAGGCTGTTTCTGTGCTGGGATTTGCAGCTTGGTTTTTCTCTCTTGCATGCACATATTTGCCCACACACATCCACTCATCCTGCTTGACAGTAAAAATCCCAGAGAAGCACAGCATTGTTTTGGTTTTTTTTCCTGCCTGATGTAAAGATCACAGAATATTCTGAGTTGGAAGAGACCCACAAGAATCAAGTCCAACTCTTAAGTGTTAAGCCCATCTGAGGATCAAACCCACAATCTTAGTGCTATTTGTACTATGCTCTACCCAACTGAGTTAATCTCAGATATCTTAGACAAGTCTTAAGACTTGAAAAAAAATATTTCATTCATCTGTACCTATAGAAGAACCTAGTGGAATTTAAATGAAAGGTAGTGAAGTCTGTTTCAATTAGATTATAGCCATTCTACAGCAACATTCAATTTATTTCTTCATAGCAGTCTTCTGGGGTCATTCCAGTGGACTATATTTGCTCCTACATCATTCTCAGAAGACACCTTTGGGTGATGAACACTTGCTTATTAGAAATAAACAGTACTGCAAACCTCTAGCAGCAGCTAGCCACTTAAATACCACTTGGAGATAGGATTTTTCTAGATGAATGCCTGAGATTTTCAACAGGTTATACGTGTGTATCCTTGAAAGGTTCAAATATATTTGTGAGAGTTTCTAACCAACATGATAAAGATCAGAAGTTATAAAGATCAAGGGTCACACTGGAAACTTTGTATTTCAAGATACAGAACACACTACAGTTAAATTCAGTCAGCAGGTATCAATACTAAGTATCAGAGCACTTAAGAGAAAAGGCACCACTCTGCAGTCAAGTGAATTACAAGTATAATCCCACCAAAGTCATAATTTTGCAACCAAACCAGACAATTTAAAAGAGAAGCAAAACCTCCTGGTGTTTATGGTGTTTATGGACATAATGATGTATCCAAATGGCCAGTTCTTAGAGCACTGCACAAGTGATTAAAAAAAAAAAAAANAAAACGCAAAAAAAAAAAAAAAAAAAAAAAAAAAAAAAAAAAAAAGGTGGGGGGAATACTACAAGATGTTTAATTTTTGCTAACATTTTAAAATTAGATTGTGTTTGTATTCAGACTTATTCTTTCCTGATGACAGAATTTCTGCAAGTCCAAGGTACTTACAGCCTGTCCCTCCTAGAAAACTTTGTTTTCTGATTCAGTTCAATTCTATTTTACACTCATTCTTACATTGCCCTCATTTCATAATATTATGCAGCTACCACAGACAAATATATCTATAGAGTGCTATAGGGTAGTAATAAAAAAATCCTCAGATGACAGTTCAGATATTCTGTATAATTCTTGATTTATGTAAGAGTTTGGAGCAACGTATTTCTGTTCAAGAACATTGCCAATATTTAGGTATATATAGATCTCTTTGGGACCTTCCCACAGTGAAGGATTTGATTCATAAGATACGAAATGTGGAGGACAAACAATGGTTAGGTAAGCAGTGACAAATAATGGCATAGAAAGGCTAATTTTTGTTTAAATGATGACAATAGAATTAGATCTTTCCAGAAAAAAATTTGTCATTGCTTATATAAACTCCGTGTATGTGCTAACAGTTCTTCATTTTAATAAGAATGATGAGAAAACAAAACTATTTCTTTTCAGATATTTTATGGGGAAGATAATTTGCATGACCAATATATAACCAGGATGTGTAGACACGCTTTGCCAGCGAATGACATTTCTGAGAGGAAAGACCCTGCAATGAATGTCCTATACCATAATTTCCTTAAACATATTTCCAGGTGACTTTATTCTCCCTTGCAAAGGCTGATGCATATTATGAGCAAAATTGAATGATGAGATTATAGTTGCTAGAACATTCATAATATGCAATGCATTACATAGCTTTACATACTTCACACTTTAGTGCACTGTGGTGTTTACTTCTGGCCAGTCTCAGCAGCCTCAGAGACCAAGATAAGAAAATTAGACCTCCAGTCAAGGTTTTTTAGGGTGATGGATGTTGATAAAGGAAAGGTAATTTATGGGCAAGTGGTACCATCCAGTGCTGGAAGCAAGGGCAGATAAGAATCTTATCAGTCATGTGATCAATCTCAGACTTCCCTGCAGGATCACTCTTGCTCTTTCCCAGCTGCCAAACATATGACAGAATAGCTCAGGTAGCAATGAGCTATTCCCAAATTGCTAGTGTCATAGCTGAATTGCAGAACTTGGGCTCCAAACTATTCACTCTAGAGTATGTCTTGGATATATTACTGTTTCACTGACCAGAGAGGAAAATAAGAGGAACATTGATTAAAAGCTTAAGCCTTGTGCATATTAAGTCTTTCCTTCCTATTAATAATTGTATTTTCAGTTATATCATAGTAAAAAAATACATAGTATATATAATTTTTTTCTGTATAATACATAAACATATAGATACATAAAGGTCTTAAATTATAAATATACATATATGTCACATTAAAAATTGAGGGGTTTATGAAACCCAAACCCCAAATAGTTTATATTTTGTTTTGTCTTGCCAATAATCTGATTGGTACCCAGTGTCAGTGCATCAGTTTTCTTGGAAAATTATTTGTAGAAATCAATTTTACTCTCAGTTATTTGGTTTTCTAGACATGTGGGCCTTGCAGCCATTGCCCTCTGCTCAGCAAATTGAGGCTTGTTTTTAAGTCACTTGGCGCTTACAGTAACACGAGACAAGCAGCATCCATCTAGCAGCAGGACTTCAAAGAGAAATCACTATTTCCCCTGACAGTCTTGCCCCATGCACAGCAGCTCCTGGAAGCAGCTGCATTGCTTTGAACTCAACTTTAACTTCAGAGCCAACTCAGGGCTCTGAAATGGGATGTAAATTGGTGTAGCAAGGTGGTGTAACCCACTGGTGAGTGGGTGTTAGAGGGCCCCCTCTGTGCAGACCCATAGCATGTGTGAGTTGCTTCAATCCCTGACCACAGCTTTCTGCTCCTTTACTTTGTGCTAGGGGAACTTATTACTTCTGCCCATCCCCAGCTGAACCTCACTAAATTACTTACTGCAAACTGCTGGGCCACCTGGCATTCAGATTTGGGGGGCCCTGACTGATCAAATTAAAGTCCTTTGAGCAGAGGAAATGCACAGGTTTAAATACCAGTGCCAAGTAATTTCCTTCCTTGCATTTTTCTCCATAGGTACTACTCCCCTGACCATCCGTGCTCTACATCTATTGATTTCTGCTCCTCTTGAGCTATATTTAGGATTAAACCAGCTCATTCCTTCTGAGAGGAGACTGGCTGTGGTTATATAGACTATTGCCCTGGGAGCTGTAATGCAGTCTTCACCTTACTTCAAGCACTTTGAACTGAGGAAACAGATGGGTGCCAAATGGCAAACAGAAGCGGTCTGGGTCAAGTGATGTGCTGGAGATTTGGCCAGTTCAGTTTCAGTGGGGACAGCCATGGACAGAGCCAGTGCTGGCCTCCCATTGTCAGGAGACCAAAGGGCCTTCCTCAAAGAGATGAGCTTTAGGGGCAGATATATTCAGAATATACTGATAATTCATATGGAACCCATATCATTATGAGGAGGTGCCTCAGTTTCTCCTGTAAATGCCCAAAGTCCAACATTTCCTGGCCAGGTGTGTCTGTTCCTTTTGAGGCAAAAAACCTTTTAAAACATTCATACAGAATATAGGGAGTGGGGGCAAGGATAGATATAACCAGACAGATAAGTATTAGTTGACAGGAGATCATGAGCAGAGAACAAAAAAAAATATTTTATTTTCTTCTGAGGTCTATAATTAAATTATCTACAAGTGACACAAGGAGAATTTTCTGGCACATTCTTGCACAGATTTTTAAACTGGGTGTACTTGCCCACAGCTCATGATCTTATCAAATCCCACCTTGATCCTGAATGCATACCTTCTTTACTAAGTCTGAAAGTATGTAGCTACAATTTAGGTTATAATTTTCAGCAAAAATTCTGTTCACCTGACTAAGCAGAATATATTCTTAATTTATTTCTTCACAGGCATAGTATAGAGGAAGAAAAGTCCCTTTCTAGCAGAAAATTATATGCATGTTTTATATGCTTTAGATACATAGCTCCTACATTCCAGTCTCACCAGCCCAGGAAGATAGAATCACCACATGGATCCTTAACAAAAAAAAAGATACTATTGCTTTACTGCACTATGGTGTGTACTTCTGATTCAAGCCCCCAAGGATTTATTTGTGTAGGAGCTCCAAATACTACCTAACACCTTCCAGAGGCCCCGCTAAGATGATGTAGGACTGTTGTATAAATTAACTGAAAAAGAGAGAGATCTCCTCTTAACAAATAACATAATGTATTAAACTTGAGAAACCTTAGAAAAATGAGTTAAATCCTTTTTTGTACTTCATCTGAAATGAGTACTGGCTTCCACAGAGAATTCAGTGGGAGAAACCAATTTACAGGAGGCATCAGAGGTGCAGCTTCCTGGGGTTTGAGCTGCATCAGGGCAGCATGAGGCACCTGCCAGCAGGAAAGGAGGTGCCAGAGGGGCATTGCCAAGTTTGCAAAGCCCCCCAAGCACACCAGCTCAGAGTATGGAGGCAGACAAATGACTAATATGCAACGAAGGATCATCAAGCAGCAAGACCCACAGGTTGATGGAAATCAAGAAATGAAGGTTAGCTGTTCAAGCAAAGCTGAGTCTATTCAGTGTCTTGACTGCCAATTCAGGGGGATCTGAGCAGGGGCATAAACAGAAATGTGTGTAAATAGCAAAAATAAAGAAAAGAGGCAGAGATCCCAGAACTGAGAGGATCTAGAAAACTGAATGAAGGTCTACAGTCCACATGGGATATTTGATTTGTTAAACATCAATTCACATTTACCTATACAGAGAAAGCATTACTATTTCTCTCATTGTGGACAAAATCATACTTGGGCAAAGACTGCATGGGCAAAATGGAAACACATTTCATAAACCCTTTAATTTGTGTTGCTTTCATTATTTATATACCTTTCAAAAAGATCTATTGAGTCGTCCGTAAACATGCAATCTCTCTAATTTCTCCCGTTTAGTATTTCTTGTAGCCATGATCATAATTTCTATGTTTGCAGCATATTCCTAGGGTTTGAGACCCCTTAATGTACGAGACAACAGCTTGTCATGGAAGGTCACAGAGCAGGGAAGATATTGTGGTGCTGCAGAGCTGCCTAACAGGATGCACCTAGCAGGAACCAATGAAGGTCCTGTTCCACCCTGTGACCCAAGGAGCCAAATTCAGCGTTGTCACATCAGGCAGCACAGCATAATCTAATGTGAGGAAGTGGGAAACATTAGAAAGATTCGGTTAAGATGGTGCAGCTTCTGTGGGTTGGCAGCACCTTGGTTGCTTAGATGAAATGAAATTAATTGTATTAAGAATTAATAGAAGAAGGAAATTTGTGTTCTAGCTTTGGTTATTGCATAACTCAGTTGCAGGAGCAAAATTGCTACAATGGTGCAGCTCCATCATTTTACATGGGTTGAGGATCTGTCCATTCAGTATAATTTAGAAATGTTCTAACCCCTTATTCATCAGAATGCAGTCTGAGGTGACCTTTTGCATGAACCTGCAAAGGCCACAGAAACTGAATACTTCCAAGCTCACCATCTGACTTATCCTTGTGAAAAGTTACTCTGTATTAAAAGGTCAAAAGAAAAAGAAAAGAAAAGGTTCCTCAGCAGGGAGCTGCCCTTTGGGATGTTAGGTAATTTAAATTAACTGGCATCATGCTGAGTAGCTTACATTTCTATATCTGTATGTGAGTGGGAACAGCTAAGGTTAAAGGGTCAGTCTCTTCTTCAGCGGGATGACATCCTTTTGCTACTCCTACTTCGGTGAGCACAATTCTGAGCACCAGCGGTTTCTTTTGGGGTCTGTTCCTGCATCCTGCATGTCATGGCAGAGGAACTGAAAACGTTAATGTGACAACAAAAGTAAAAATAGATCTCTCTTTTCCCTGACTCTTACTTTCCAGGGTTCGGTGTCAGAGTTGCTCAGCATCCTCATACATCTGCTCAGGATGTAATGCCTAGCCCCTATAGGTAGGAGGACATTTTGTAGAAGAGCTAGTATTAACTTCTGCAGCTACTTCAGTGGGGAAATTTGTAGTAAATGGAAAAAACAGAAGCTGTTAGGAGCTTGTTTAAACATATGACCTCTAGCCATTAAATTAAGAAAATAAAGTGCAAAAGTGAAATAAGCTATTGGCTAACAGCACAGGCAAAATTTAAATGGTCTTGTAGCCTTTCCTCACATGTCTAGGAGTCAGGGTCCCTGGCACCGTATCAGGCTTTCTCTGTGACACTGAAACACTCAGTTTCTGCAGGCTCTGCCCAGTATGAGCAAAATGGAAGAAGTAATAATTTCAAGTGATTTTGCAAAATCCACTAATTTATTTTTGGAAAGTACTTTGATGCTCATGTATAAAATCAGCATATTGCTTCAGAAGTGTAAGAAGCAGTTCCAGAGATTTTATTCTCATTCAGATGCAGCAGCAGCATTTTTGCATATGCTTTAGCCTTACCTTTCTTCTTTCCCATGGGACAGGAGAAGAGAGAATTTGTATGAGTTTTTGAGTTTTGGGCATTTGATTGCTTTCCATACATTGAATGATGTGCCATACATTTCACTAAGGACAACAAAGCAGCAGAAAAACATCTCTCACTTGGAAAGAAGTACTGGTTGATATTTCAAGCCAGAATCGGTGAATTTTTTGTTGAATAAATGAATTACTTATTCATTCACTGATTCATTGAAATTGCCACTCAAAAATACAAAAATTATTAACATATTTTGTACAGAACATGGCTGCTAGTACAATTCATGAGTTAGCTACAGAATAATTCAGTAGCCTCCTTACATAGATTTAGTTATTTAAAAAGTTTCCTTTAAAGGTTTCTCAAATTTTTTTTTTCAATGCACTTCCTGAGACCACACAATGCAGTGTTACAAATTAACATCCTGTTCAGGTTTTTGAAATTATTTGGTTCCACCTGGTGTTTCACACCACATCAGAGGTGTGTATTATCTCACTGTAACACGGTCCTGCCATGTCTCCTTGCATAATTAACTTCTTGCATACCAACTAAATCAGTTAAAGGATATATTACTGATAAGTTTATTAATAGAAGGCAAGTCCAACTGACTCAGAGGCATTAGCATATCTCTAAACAGAAGATTGCATTAGCGACTGAGGGTAAGACTGTTTATTTCTGTAATTGCCCTATCACCAAACTATTGACTAGTGCTGTTTTGTAATTCAAGGAATCTTCACGTTATTCTTGCAAAACTGAAGAAGTGTACCATTGCCTTCAAAATGCTATATACGTTCGGATTCCAGCCAGTAACCAACTGTAAATGGAGCTGGGGGGATAGAGAAGTGAAGTTAGATAGTTTGAGGCACACAAGCAACTGATTTTATGCCACAGATTTAAACATCTAAAGCTGCTATGCCAATCAATTATGTAACCCTTATAGTCAATAAACTGAAGGTGATTCATCTCACCTGTTTCTGGGATTTATTGTGAAGATGAGGTGAATCACCCTCCAGGTTGCCTGTTTCTTTATATCAGTCATTAGATAAGCCTTGAGTGGCCAATTTACATGAGAGAAGAAGAAAGATTTTACCCTTTGTAGAGGGAATTGCCTGCTAAAGGTGGTTATTCCCCACAGTGAAAGGCCTATTCACGCTAGAGGCACCTCTAGCACTAGAGCCACACTGAAGAAGCCGTGTCAGCACAGCTGCTGCTTAATTGAGGGACGCTGGGCAAGTGGATTGCTTCACCAGCCTGATGCCGTTGTGATGCACTCTTGCTGGATAAGCAAAATGCACCCCCAAACTTCAGTCATGAGTCCCCCTTACAGAATAGATGGAACCTAAATTTGTGACCCACCAGATCTACACAAGACAGGGACTGTGGAAATCTGTTCTATCTTCCAGTGATCATCATTGATTTTGGTCTTGTCAGACCATAACATTTTCCAAATCAGACTGTAGCTGCTGAATTGGAAAACAGTCAACAAATTGTGCATGGAGATATCATTCCCACCAGGCCCTCCAACCACTGGGAGACAGATCTGTCATTTCCCTGCATCACAACCAGCCCTTGAGGGAGGTTCAACCCCCTGATGAATGTGTGTAGTGCCTTGGCCCAAGAAGGTGACTTATTTAATTTTTGTATGTTAGTCCAGTTTACTTGAGGATTTAGATGAAGTCTGAGATGAGCAACACCTTCAAGTTCAAGAGATACCATCACAGAATAACCAGCCACAACCAATTGCCAGATGATTGCACTGAAGAGCTTATCCTGATCTGTAGAAGAAAAGAGCTAAGATTAGCTCCTGAAATGTTTATCTCAAGAATCTAAGAGAAAATGTGATAGCCAGACTGAGCTTAAACATTATTCTAACAGCCCATCCTAAACCATTAACAGCTTACCTGATCATTACATCGTGTTATAATGCCATTAATCGATATTTCTAACACCTTTTCCTATTTTCTTATGATTTTGTCTTTGTTTGTTTGTTTGTTTGTTTGTTTGGTGGTGTGTTTTGGTTAGGGTTTTTTTTGGTTTTTTTTGTTTGTTTTTTCTTTTTTTGTTGTTGTTGTTTTTTTTTGTGACAGGAGGACAATACCTCTACTAGAAGCTTATCCGAAGCCTAGCATGATGGTATGCCTAAATTTCGTCCATCCAGCCACTTTTAAGTTTCATCCACCCAGGTCTGTGTATTTTCTGTAATTGCCATGAATGCCTGGGGAGAAATCAGGTTGCAGAGCCCTTGCTTTCACACTGTGGCCTGAAGCAGTACAGAGGGGTTTACTGCTCACCTCATCTTGCTGTCTCAACTGCCTCCCTCTCAGTCTTTCACAGACTGATGGTTAATATGCATTAATTATTTTGCTATAAATCGCTCTTGCTTTTCTTGCATTTTTCAAGTTAGTCCATAAAATGCTTTGAAAAGATGGTTAAAATCTAAATGAATGTCCACAATGGAGGAAAATCTTCCATTTTTCTCTACCATCAGCTCTTAGAAGTTATTTAATTTATGCTGTTGTAAATAAAGGAAAGTCAATGAAAATTGCCTTCTCTAAGGCAAATATGCTAGAGGAGAGTCTTCCATTACACTGTCTGCATGGGAAATTAAATAATCTGTTCACATAATCTGTGTCAATCCTGGAAAACTAACCAAGAAAAAGTACATATAATGATTAAAGATAATAGCTCCTTATCACTGATTCCAATTTTAAACAATTTTTGTACATTACTATGGGAGCATGCAACTTTTCCATTTATTGTGAATGAGTCCTGCAATACCAAAACTAATATGTGCAGGTGGGGCACACATTACATACCCACATAAATTTATGTATTTTTTTACACTCAACTAATTAAAAAATCCCAATCCCAGGACATAATAATTTCTTTAACCCTTTTCTCTAACTTGTGATATTAGCTGTGATTTTCATTACATAGAGTAGAATTGCATGTACTTTAAATATATCACTGGTCATGCAGCATAATAGTGAAATCAAATACTATCTAGAACAGTAGACAGATTGTCACAATTACTGAATTTGAAGTAATTAAATTTCCCAGTAGAGAATCAAGCCTTTGAATACATTTTTAACTGATTTTTCTCTTCAATTTTTATATGTGCAATAAACTCGATCCTTTCTGAACTTGACCACATACCTTAGTCTTGGGAAAATGGAATCTCTGAATATATTTTGCATCCTTTCAATGCTCTTCTATACTGCTGTGCACTCCAAAAGAATCCTCAGTTCCTTACAAGGTAAAGCCATGAGTAATATTCTCTGAGAGACAAAGATATAGACTGCATATGCTTGAATGTACATAGAACAACATCTATAACAGGAGAGACAAACAGACATACTGCAAAGGCTTTGCAATTAACTCACCTGCATGTGGATTTAAGATATGTTTGCTGAAGAAAAAAAGACAAATGTGTGCATGAGTTAGAGTTGATTTACACACCACAAAAGATGGAGCCCCACAATCTCATACAGAGAAGTGCTGGCCATGAAAACCTTTCCTTGAATAGAGAATATTTCAATAGGTTCTTAAGGAAGAAGTGGTGGTATGTAGAGGAAATAAGTGTTCCTGCAATCTTCTGAGTAACTATCTATGCCTAAGGTCTCTGTTTGGCTTTTCCCAGAAGAGCTACACTGTTCCTGTACATCCATATTTAAAAAATACCACACCCCCAAAACCTAAACATAGAGGATGAAATGTGCTCTAAAAAAAAAAAAAAAAAAAAAAAGTGTCATAATTGGGAAGGTACTTTGGATTTCAGATGTGAAAGATGTGAAAGATATCCCAAGAGGCAGCACGGATTGTAATATTCTTTCCCTCTTGTATCTGTCAAAATGCAAAATGTCCCCCAGTCATACCAAGTTGGTGCAAATGCCTGTAGTGAGTTCTTCTGTCTTTCTCTTGTGTGTGTAACTGTGTGTGTGACTTGAGGAAAAAATGTTTTACTGAACATATGTGGATTTGAGAGATGAGACACTTTTCCCCACTGTGCATTTGCGTGCAAATTACGTCAGCGAAAATTACACGTAGGGAGGAATCATGAAAAGAGCAGGAGAATCAGAAGTGCAGTGGGAGCATGGGGTGGGGGGGTGTGTGGGTGTCTGAGCTCCAGCACAGATGTCCTTGTAGCACTTCTGGGTGTCTGGGGGGAGCAACCATCAGCCTCAGTAGGAATTGCACATGCACAGAAATTGAGGTGAGCTCTGCAGGGCCCCGGTACTGCCTGTTTGAGCAGATTACAGTCTTTTGGCATAAAACATAGGATTTGCTTTTCTTTACAGCAGGTGAGTCAAATGGAAAAACTGAACGCTAATGGTATTTTGAGAATTAAGAGTTATCTGGGGAGTTGTGTCCTCAGTCAACAAGCTTCCTGCAAAGCTGCCTCGGACTTTGCTGATGTTGGTCACCATGTGCGATGTGTGCTGCTGCAGTAACAATTAAAATTAAAAGTAGCTTGTTTGCCTGAAGCAACAACCAAAGTAGCAACACAAGAGAAGACCTGATTTTTTTGAAAACAGTTGGAGTATTCTGTAATCCACCCACCTGCACGTTGTAATGATCTGATAAGTGTGGGGAAACATCTGGATCTCAAACCTCACACCTCAGCAGCGCATTGCAAATTGAATTAGGTAAATGATAATTAGCTTAAGCAGATATTGTGGCTGGAGCTGAATGAGTGACTGACTGTATTCAGATGAAATAAAAGAAGCCCCACTCCCCTCTAAATTTCTCCTAGTGGTACTTGTTTTCCTAATAAATGTGTAATGGAAAAGTTGAGCCACAAGGAAAAAAAGGAGAGGAGGACTAAATGGAGAAAGTGAGGAAAAAGGAAAAGAAAACATAAATTTGGGAACCCTGAAGATGCAGATTTATGATTCAATTCTTGAATGCCTCTTGTACAGGAGGGTATAATACATTATTTCAGGTGTTAAATGAAGTTTAGAAATCCAGCAGATAGCTGGAAAAATTTTGCTGCAGATTTTACAAATACAAAACTAAATTCATACCACATTTATACTCAAGAAACCCAAAATAATGAGAATAGTTGCACAATGGTTAAGTGTAGCAGTATTTAAATTGAAATAATAATTATATTCCAGTTGTGTTACTGATTTTTAAACAGGTTCTCCTGTTTAGGAAGAGACTCTCCAATATTGTCTGCTATTTTCTTAGTAAACATAGAAAGTGAAGTTCTACATACTATAATAATTTGGGCATGTATAGCTCACAGACACAAATAATTACAGTTATAAACTTAATTTACCTGAGGCAAAAATCCAGAAAGCTGTGAAACATCTGTGCTGATCTATATTGAGGAGTGTCAGGAATATGGATGGATCAATTTGGGAATTTTATTGTAGAGCCTGTGTAAGAAAGTAGGGCTCTACTGACATATGGCCTATGGCCTTCCATATCCATAGATCAGTCCTGAGTCTCAGGAGAGTAATCCTGAGAAAGAAACTAGAATGTTTCTTTTTGGTTCCCATCAAGAATGTTCCATTCTATAATCTTTATCTACCATGGTAAATCCTTGTCTGATACTATTTTAGTGAGTATCTCAAATACATTGCACAATTTAATTTCCACAGCAGTCTATGAAGCAGGTAAGAATCACCTCTATTCTACAGAGGCATGGAGATAAAACTGGGAGTACTTCTGGTTTCACTGTGCCCCAATTTAGTGGCTTATTCTACCTATTTCATATAAGCTACCAAATACAGTGATGTAAGAAACATTCTTATACAACCATATTTATTCCCAAACTATATAGAAGCCAGTAATTTTTTTGCATTATTTTCTTACAAAGAAATGTCCCCATTCCAAAAAAAGCTGTATTTTGGAGAACTCTATCCCTGAGCCAGAAAGAACCTCATCCAGTGAAGGATGGAATTAACAAGTTTGGGGCTTGTTGAGCTGGCCCCTGCTGATCAAAGAGCATTTCAGTGGAAACCCCCAGCCAGCTCCACTTGGGTGGAACTACTCTCTGTCAGGCACAACAGCTCTGACCCAGCCAGCATATTCTGGGTCATACCTGACTCCTTCCATCTTCCCACCTCAACTGGAGGGAAGCGCATTTCTAATCTGCCATTTCAGGTTTCTCTCCTGGTGATCATTTCACTGCCAAGAACCATTAATATGGTCCTTGATGGCACTAACATATTTAGAAATCAGATTTCGTTCATATGGGTGTGAGATTATCAGGGTATTATTTAAAGCATTTTTAAAATATTTCAAATTTCATACAACGTAATATGATAAATTGAACTAATCTAGGTGATAACTAGATTATCATTAATTATTATATTTTATTTATTAAAATAAATAACAAAGTGCACAAATTTCCCAAAGGATTTCACATGTAAAAATTTAACAGCATGAAAAGATACACAGATCATTAATGATGTCCATAGTTTTGTACAAATACTAAGTTAGTATCTTTCAAATTTCCCCAAACTTGCTCAGGCAAGGCAAAGAAACTGTGTTCTCCTAAAGCGCTGACATGACTTTATGGGACTTATTTAGTTTTATTTATTATGTATTCATTAAGTATTGATTAATACTCTGAAGAACTCAAATCACAATTTGTCATCAAAGCAGAATAAAAACTCTGTGCCTAATGCATTGACTTACCCCTTGAAAAATTCTCATTTACTTCACTTGGCCAAATAAGAAAAGCACAAAATGGATGAATTAATTTACTTTGGGAAAAAGTTATATGTTTAAATGGTCATCTTAGGAAAGACACAATTAGAAATACATTGGCTTTTTCTCTTTATTTCTGGTCTCCCAGGAGTGTATTTATGAATCTCAAGAGGGATGCTTTTTGTCCTGTTAGCCTTAATTGCATTTTGTTTAGCTCAATGTTTTAAACAAAAAGCTCTTCCCAGCATGGTTGAACTTATGGATCTCAAGTTTCTGTAAGGATGCAAAGTTTTTTTATAAGCTGGCTCTTTATACATGTTACCTTGTTTGGATCAGCAACATCTTAACCTGCAAATGGAAATCTGACCTTGCAACTAACAGAAAAATAATGAAATTATCATTCCAAAAGAAGTAGGAAAGATTTTAAAGATATAGAAATAGAATCCTGACTTAAGTAACATTTTCTATCACTTTGATTTCATAATTCAGCCTAAGTATGATTGATAAATTAACATAATAAAAAGCAGGACAGCATCTGTTCTGCACTATGGAAATAGGAGGGAATGTAGACATTTGAGAAGTTGTTATGCAGATATTACATTCTACATGGGAACGTATGAAGAGTGTTTACAGTAAAAATAACTTCTGGTGCCTACTTGTATTTCTTTTTAAATGTACACATATGCCTTTCGATTTTAACATACAAATACCATAACTTTTATTCTAGATTTAGTTTTGAAGGTAGACTAAAATAAATAGATGGAGTAATTAAAAATTACCCATATGCATGCTTTTATTTGTTGAATACTTTCATGTATCCTGTTTAATGAAACAGCTTTTGCATATTCTCACTGTACCTCCCTGATGAAAAATAAAGGCCTCCTCATTGTAATTCAGATAATATACATAAGAAATATGTCCCAGCCTGGCACTGGTTTTTAAAGCTTCCCAATCTTGTATTCATTGCAAGTTAGTTAACCACTAATTATTGCTACTAATAAAATGCACGGTACATTGATTTATGTGGGGATTGCTTAATTCAAGATCAAAGCCAAACTTTTTATTCATACTTTAAGAGATGAAGGATGTAATTGAGTTCATGTATGGGCTGTTAAGTAACTTGCATATTTACCTCGTACCTAGAACCTCTTCCTGAGCTGGTGTGCTGGCCCTTTAATCCAGGGTATGAAGTTCAAACAGTAACACTACTCAAAGGGAGCTATAAAGAGAGATAGATTGGGAATCCCTGCATCCTGATTACCCAAGATAAGACGGTATTTGGGAGTGGAAGAAAAGGTGGTGAGAGCTAATTTAGCTGTCTTCGAGATAAAAGTTAATTTCCTTAAGAGAAGAGCCCGGTTAAGACACTGTCCCGTTTAAATCTAAATGTTCACAGCAAAGGCATCAGGCAACTTCTACGTTTACTGAAGATAATCTTTATGGTTCTGGTGGTTGCCTCTGCAGAGGGCATGGCAGGCAGCAGAATATGCAAACACCTTAAGAGATAAATATCTGTAGAAGAATGCAAGCTCCCTGTAAAGAGTTGGGTTCTGAAACAGAGAAAGAAATTGAATATATGCAAAAACCTGCTTTTACTGTGAAGCTAAAAATATGCAGGATTTTCTTATGGAGCTCCACAAATCATTATAGATGATCGGAGCGGTAACTCAGAGAAATGCCAATTACTGATTTACCAGATTGCTCAGCATAAGTGATCAAGTGCATGTTGCAGCTGATAGATCTGCACAAAAAACATTTTGCACACATGCTGCAGAATTCAGACCCTGAATATTGAAACCTACTTGTAAATAATTTGTTCTGATTTAAACAATGTGTTTGTCTTTGGAAGCAGCTGGTGTTTAACTGTTACACTGATTTTAATGTTGAGAAAGTAAACAATTTATGATTGATGTTAGCAGTAGTTCACTGTGCAGCCTCATGCATGATTAAAAAGCCTTTCATATTATGGTATGTCTTCATACACGGTACAAGAAAAGAAAAGGCAAGGAGACTTGCAAATATTTGTGTCAGATAGCATTTTTCTTTGAACATTGCATTTTCTTGCTGGTCTAAAATGCCTTCTTACAAATGGGGCTGGCAGGAAGGCCAAGGTGGGATCCCAGGAACATTTTTGCTTTCTTTTAGAAATGGCTTGAGCCTCAGGCAACCAAATAGTGGAAACTGGTTTTAAACACTGTTGAATCCTGTCCCTTCCTGTCCCTTCCCTTGCTTCTTGCCATTTCCAGTTACTCCCAAGTCTCTCTCTTGCCTATTCCACTTTCCTCCAGTACCTCCAACAAGACTTGACCAGAATCTGATTCTGGGAGCACCCTGGAGTGCAACTGGCTCCCCCCTGGCCTGAGACTCTGGCTAGACGTGCCTGGGGTGCCTAGGGAGCTCTCACCATGGGCTAGGCCTTGGCTGAGGTGGTGTCTTCAATGCCTTTGTTTAATTTGTCCTTAATCTGTAGGCTTTTTCACCTAGTTCAGAGGCATTGCCTCTGAATTGCTTCCCCATATTGCTCAGACCTATATCTTAAGCAATGTCCTCATAAGCTTGCTTTCAAAGTCATGGAGACACTTGAAGAGCTTAATTTATAAGCAAAAGTATAAGAAAAGCCCTATAATTTTCCTTACATGTGATTTAAAAAAACACCCTGCCTGATCTGTGTTGAAACTCAGTATTTTGACATTCCATTTCTGTCTTGCCTGGGATGCTGTTCGCCTTGCAAGCACCCTGGTGTAGCTCCATGGGTGTCTGCCTGAATAGAGACTTCAGTCTGTGCCCCGTCATGTTTTAGAACATAATTTTTTCGATCATCTAATTAAGCAAACTGGTTCATTATAAGCAATGCTAAGGTGTTGATTCAATTCCTGCCTCTGATTTTTTTTTTCAAGGTTGTTTACCTGTGAAGCCATGTGTAACTAAAGAAAATCCCCACAGCAAGTGGTAGAAGATTGAGAGAGAAGAGGCCTCACTATTGCATTTCTTTAAGCTTTAGTCCAAAATCTCCAAGCCCCCAAGGTTTAATTATCGTGTGCAGTCTAGTGTTGAACAGGAAAAAGGGACTGTAGCACGAAGGAAAGATTTTCACACTGATACTCACAAAAGAACAGGAGCATTAAATAAATAATAAAAAAAAATGTTCTAAGGTTCTCAGTGCATTTGAAGTGAATAAAGGGGAAATAACTGTCAGAGACCGAGCAAATTATGAGTGGAATTATAAATATTGAGTGTTTATACATCTCTACAACAAGAAATGCATCTTTTGGCTTACTGCAGCAGAATAAATATGCCAGAAGAGTACAAGTCAGAGCTTTTCAAGTTTTCTTAGGCCTTTTCTTTATCTTATTTCAAATTAGGTTACTGGCTCAAAAGAGCTCAAAAGGTGAAAAAGACCTCACAGTATTATTCACTTTAGCACATATGTGACCTGAAGAGGATTAAAGGTTTGTTCAATCTCTATTCATAGTATTCTTACAGAATTTTCAAAGGACCTTTTAAACAAAGGTTGCAAAACAAAGCACTTCTTTTGTTGCTACTTAGCTGAGGCCTATTGTCAATTAATAAGCAGGTTTTCACTTCAGTGTAATTGGGGCTTTCAATTCCAATTACGCTGCACACATATAGAAAATGTGAATGCAATATTAATAGCAACATAAATTTGTGCATATGTGTGTGTGTATACATAGATATGTTCACATCCTCCATAAACATGTCTCCATGTAACACCACACAATACCCTGTTACAACAGGTGCTTGCTCCACCACAGATTTGGCTGCATTTTAATTGTACCTTTAATCAGTATGGCTACAAAATGCTTTGATGTTTTCAAATCTGATGCTACAAATAGCCTGTGTAGATAATAATTGTAGTTAAAGCAGGAGTAGGTACTACTGTGGCTACATTTATTCCATACACTAATATATATTTTGATCTTTTTAATTAATTTTATTTTCTAGACTGAAATTTTGTTGCAGTTTGAGTTTTTGGAAAAGTTTGAATAAAGGATATACTACTCCATTTTGGTGAACTGAAAAATCAATATTTATTGTCTTTTCAACCTTTTCTCGAATGAGCACATCTTGAACTGGAGTAGCTCATGATAAACACCATTTACCATAATGAAACAGTCATCTTGTAGGATAGGAAGGAAATTTCATTTTGAGATGAACACATTATGAGACTTTGAAAAATTATGTATTGTACTTATGCATTGCAATCACACCAGACACCTGGAATTCAACATAAACCCACTTATTTTATGCACTCACACATATGCATGTCTATCTATACAATGAATACATACATATAAAAAAATCTAAATCTGCATGTATAGTATTGTATGTGGAGATTAATAGTTGGTGAGATGGATGAGGGTATATAAATCGATACACTCACAAGGATTCTTGTGGGATTTTGACCCCCTTAAATAGAAGTGATTCATTATTGGAGGAAATACATGTGACACAAAAGGATTATATCCTTATTTGCATAATTAATCTAAGTGAAGCACTTAGTGGAAGCAGAATAAACTGACTCCTGATGGAAGCAAAAGTGCCATGTGCAAGCATGTGAGACCGACCCAAGCTCCAGCCTCAGCCCGGAAGGAGAGAGGGCTCCTTATCTACCAGATGTGGTAAAAGATAGGGCTGCAATGTTTACAAGAACCACAGCAGTGACCTGCAGAGACTTGGAAGCATCAGAGTCTTAGGGAGGGTGAGCTGTGGAGAGCTCAGTGCAGACCTGGCCTCAGTCTGGGGGGAGAGGCTGCACATTTCCTTGGCTATCACCACACCATAAAGCACCTGATCAGCCTCCACTGCAGGGAGAGCAAACCTCATCATGTGCCTATTTTCTCCTTAGAAAATCTGCCTCTAAGAGTTAATGCTGGAGAAATATTTTTCCCTCTTTCATTCTAGACTCCATAGAATAAATCTCATCTTTCAGTTTTTATTCAACTATTTCTAATCTGTGGACCTGAATCCTTATTTTTATCCCTAATTTTTATTCCCAAGTTATTGTGAACTAGAAGAATTTATAAATCTTTGAAGGGCAAACTCATTATAGATACCTTTACTCTTTCTTTCTTTCAAATCTCTAAGATATGTATATTCCTAGAAGTGCTGTATCTGGATAGATATAGACATTTTTATGCACACATATGCCTTTACAGATAGATGTGTGTGTAATAATCCCTGTTATACATGCATAGATATCCAATGTGGGACTTTTTCAGAAGTCAGTAACTTGATGACATAAATCCAGAGTACATGTGTCATGTACAGCCCTTATATTTGAAGGGAGATGTTTATATTTGAATGGTTCATACAGATGAAAACCACGTTGGTTTGGAGTCCTGTGTTTATATCGTTAGCCTAGAGGATTTCTTAACATTTAAATGAAATACCAGTATATAATTCTGTTTGACTTTTTGGTATGATGCAGGCCTTGTAAAATGTAGTTCTCTAGATGTAATGCAACATTGCCCTGAAGATTTTGAACCCATTAGATGAACACTATTTTAGTATAATACTCTTGCTGAATATATTGTAGTTTCCAAACTGAATATAAATCTGACAAAAATCCTTAATGCATGTTTGTATGCAAGCTTGTCCAAGAGGTCACAATCTTCCATAAAAATTCACCTTTTCATTAAAGATTTGTTTGGTTTTGATAATATTGAAATTCAAGTATATTTTCTACTTCTACTATTTTTCTACTTTCCACTAAGTCTGAAGAGGTCCTAGTATTAGGACTACCTCTGGCAAATACAGTAAGAAATATGAAGTCGTTTCCATTAAAATGTGACAAGATATTCTGGACATAACTCCCATATCAGACCCAAAACTTAAATAGCTCCTACTCAAGAATTCATAATACAAGTGGTAGCAATAGTCTATAGCAACTCTTTAGGATAATATAATGGCTTGAGTTGAAAAATATATCAGCTTTTGGGCCATTGAGCATGTGCACTTGTGTTTGTGCCGTATGGATTTAGAGTAATTCCTTCTGACAGGATATAACAAATATAAGTACTGAAAGTTATTTTTCCCCATGTGGTGTCTACAGATCTTGCCCAAGAATGCCAGATGAAGCTTCTAAAAGTTACAAATGTGATATAGTGCATGACATTTAAGCTAAAAACCTAAAAAATTAGGTTAATTACTTCTATGTGTAAGAAAGAAATGGTGCAAGATGAGCTGATTTTTTAATGGATTTTTTTTTTTTTTCTGTAAAAGAGGCAGTTCCTTTGTTTGGGGTCTTCTCTGGGATCCTACTTGTATGAGTGGATGCCACCAGGGTAGGAATATCACTACAGCAAACCTTTGGTTTTGAAAGTCAGAAAAATATTCAAAGTGCTGTGTAATATTATTCAATATAATCTAAAGTATGTTTCAACAAGTCTGTCTGTATATTAATATAAATCAGCTATGTCTAATAACCTGCAGAAAGAGAGGTTTCTATTTATACATATTTTAAGGATGTATGAGCTGTGAAGAACTGCAACACAGATCAGGGAAAGTTCCAGTTAGCCCAATGTACTGCATACAGAAGTCTAAAGAAATAGCATTTTAAGAGGAGGAGCTTTAGGCTGATTCTTAGTGCATTAGCTTTTGAGTCAGCATCTTCAGAAACTAGAAGCTTGAACTAGAAGCTATATCTAGAGCTTCATTTAAGAAGTTTATGCAAGATCTATCTTCTGTGACATTTTCTTGCCTTTTCCCCTCTGTAGTTTTGAACCCTGCAACATCATGCCACTGTGAGTTCCATAACTCAGTGCATTTGCTTTTCTTTCCTTTGTTTTCAGCCTGCCACCTGGGAATGCCTTAGTTTCTCTTACCACTGCTCTCCAGTCACATTCTTCACACCTTCAGGATTTTATTTAGCAATAATGTGTCCCAGTCATCTCTTGTTTACACCTTTTATTTTTTTTCCCATACCAAAATCACTGCATAGTTCTAATAATCTTTTTTGTTTTTCCAATTGCTCCAATATTCTTTTGAAAGAAATGACTGGAAATACCCATGGTGTGTGAGACACTGGCAAAACAGTGCATAATGATGATTTCTGTTTTCTCTTTCTTTACCTGGTCAGGTTTGTGTTTGCCTTGTGGCTACAGCCAAACACTGATAATGCTTTCAAAAGTTTTTGCATCACTACCCTAGGCTAATTTATGGCATTGTTGTACTTCTGTAAGTGGGGTTATTCTCTTCCTCTGCATACATGTGTGTATTCATCAGCTATTTTGTTATTTAACCAAGTGTGGTTTTATTTGCTTTGTTTTGTTGTTTAACTGCAGCTATTTGCAATCAGGTTTATGTTTGACCCTTCCAAGTCAGTTTATAGACTTTACAGTTTTATTAGCTGCCTTATATGGTGTCTTTTCCACATCATTTACAAGTACATTGAATGGTTTAGATCACACCAAAGATGTGATTTCTGAAAATATAAAGCAATTGTTCAAGGAGAATGTATCTCTTCTTCTCTGTTGTAGCTCGGAAATGGAAAAGTCAAAGATACACTTTAGCAAGTCTGTTGTTCTTTAAGAATGTAATTCTACAGAATATGAAATGAAAACAGTGCTTTGAAGTTCTAAATACCTAAGATATGGAAAGATGTGGCTATGCAGTGTATCTTTAGTCTGTTTTCTGGGAAAAACAACAAACTTTGAGACAACTGTCTCTTCATTGGGACACACTTATGGAATTAGTTAGTGCAATATTTTTCTGTGCATTATGCATAATAGTTTACAGTGCACAGGAGGCTTCATCTGCCAATCTGAGCTATCTGAATTTTGAACTAAGGTAGCAGCTTTCCTGCTCATGTTTAGTCACTTCAAACTCAAGTGCATATCCAAGCCTGGACAGAGGTTCTGTTTTTAGTTGGAGAAGACAAACACATCTAAAGGATGTTTCAGCCCATTCTAAACAGGTGTCCCAGAACAGCAGGATGAATCACCATCTGGAATAATGCCCATCTTATTTCATTAACTACAGAGTGCACTTAAACAACTATCTAGTCTAGACACCTAACTTTTAAATTATTACAGACTATTGAGATGAATTTTACCCCACATAATTAATTTAATGCCCATTATAGCTACAGACTGAATTTTTGCAAGCACAAGGAGTTAGGTTGTAGTTATTTGGTAAAAAGACATCTGCAGAGTTTATTTTATCAGATAGAGCCATTTCCTTTGAAAAGTTTTCCAACAAGTTCTGGATCTTAAAGACTCACATATATGGAAAAGTAAGCACACTTGACAACTTTTCCATGTAACTGGAAATTATGCCAGTTTAATTAGGTTGATAAATTCCATGTGGAAATTCTGACTTTGGAATTAGAAGAGTTTTTTTAGCTTCAACTATTTCCAGAAAAACATGGCTGAAATTTAAAAAAGCACAAAGAAAACACCCTTAAGCAAACATATGCTTTTACAACTTAGTGAATATGTTTGCTAATACAACTCGAACATTTGATTTATCATCTCTTTTAGACTGCCACTCTCACCAAAATAAGTGTAAAGGGACATGGAAGTGTAGCACTATAAACAAGCACAAGAAATTAAAAGTTTTTTGTGAACTCAATAAAAAGTTTACGTTTTTTGTTTTGTTTTGTTTCCTATTAATCAGACTGCTTCAGAATAAAATGTCAGTTTTGAATTTTTGACTTTTGGTTGACAGATTTAATCCTCCTAGAAACTAACTTACAATCTTTTACATTGACCTGTTCCTTTTAACCCTCAGCAATATGGAGACTAAATTTTACCTCTGATTTAATAAATTTGTATCCCCATCAGAAGTGGGAAGTAGTGGCAGCTAATGTCACAAGCAGTGACCCTGCCAATTTACTTGCTATTCTGTCATTAGGCTTTGGTACTCCAAATTATTTAGGAATATAAACATCTTTCATTTTATGAGATGTATTTCAGTGACCAGATGTTGGGGAAAAAAATTAAGAGAAAATTAAGAAAAAAATTAAGAAAAAAATTAAGAGATGGATATCACTACTCCCTCAAGCCTTTTGTTTATGTAAACAATCTTCCAGTAGTCTGCAGCATGTCAGCATGGAGTCAAAGTCAATTTTCCAATCTGCCCTTGTGATCTGTGTCAGAGATCAGTGCCAGCATACAATAGGTTAAATAAGGTACCTCTAAGTTGCTGCTGTGTTTTTTTTTATTCTCTGTAGCTGCCTTTCATTTAGAAATAAGTTAAAAAAACACCAACAAACCAAATATTTCACATAATAAAAAGCCAGAAGTGCAGATACCTGCAAAATTATAATAATACCTGTTGCTGGCAGTGGAATAAGGGGAGAGAGGATGCTGTCCAATCCGGCAATGGGTCTGGTCTGGTAGTTGGGTCAAGGACAGCAGCAGCCATTCCCATTTCACCATTCTCTGCTCTGACGGTCTACTTGCAGCCCTTGCAGAGGTCTGGGAAGTTCAGGGCAATAGCCTTGGGCCAAAGACTGGATAAGTTGTTTATTACCTGCAGCTGAAGAAGAGATCTTCAGGATCCCATCAGGATAGTCAGCATCAAGGGCAAGCTACATATCACCTCTAAAACATTGCAGATGATTCTGTGAGAGCTCGGAAAGAGAAAAGCTTTACTTCCAGTGAAATCCCTCACTGCCTGTGCTTCTCCTGCTACAGCATCTGGCCAAACTGGTACTGCAGAAATAAGCCAGCCAGAGTGACTGCTGTCATAAACTGTTGTGTTTGGTTTTTGAGAAACCAAACACAACAACCATCATAAAGATGCTGTTTGGTTTTTGAGAAAAATCAATCTATATACATATTATTTCTCATGAAGTCAACTCATAAATGATAGGAGGGTCCACCAGAATGATAGAGATGTAGCCAGCTGGGAAGCTTCCCTGGAAAATACCAACTCTATAGACTTGTATCTATTTTATTACTCTCAAAGAAAGGATTCATGCCTGTTAAAATACAATCATATTAGCATGAGAGGCCAGTATAGCATCAGACACTCATGTGAGCAGTCTCCCCATGCACTAATGTACAAATTCCAGGTGGAAATGGATTCCAGAAGGCTAAATTCTCTCCTTTGGTAGTTTGCAGGAATTATCCCCAGTCAAATAGTCATTTGTTGAATTCTTTCATTGGATAATGTGTCACTTCACTGAATTATTTTCCTTGCCTTCCAGGTAACCCTGTGTAAGCCAAATTTCTGGCACATCATTTGTTGTGGATGTAGAGCTCCATGTCCTTAGCCCATAAAACAGTAGAGTTCCTTATGCTGAAGCATTAGCCTGCTTCCTGAGCTTCACTGCCTCTCCATTGGCTACCAAGCACAGTCACTTTTAGTGCTGTATATGTCACTGTTTTATCCACTCTGTTTAGTTTGTCTACTTTCATTCATAATGTCACCATCTTATTTATTGTGTCTTCCATTAATTTACTGCTTTGAATCTGTCAGTAAAAAAACTTTTACTCTTCAATTTCTCCCAAATATCCCATGGAAAAAGAAAATCTGCTCTTTTCTACTAACTTCCAGACCACATAGGAAAGATGATAAGAGTCCAGTGGCTTTAACTCCTTTCCACTCCATCTGTTACTCAGAAGGATCAATGACTGCAAAGAAACCCTGCAAGACCCATTTTAGCAATTATCATCAGAGGCTGAAGAAGCCTGGATGGAAGACCAAGGATGGATTTTTTAAGGGCAACAGAAGAGTAGATGGAGAAAATCCCTGGGGGATTTTATGTCTTGAACATGATATTGAAGGAATAGGAGAAAAAGCTGAGGATGATGCTGAGACACAGCTGTGGAGTGGAATCTGGAATCTGGATATTCTCCAGGGTTAAAAAAACTTGGTGATGACAACAGCCAGTCAAAGCTTCAGGAATCAGTATGTAGAAAAGCAGAGACATCTCATTTAAAACAAACAAACAAAAAAAAGGTATCAAGATATTCTGATTTTAAGGCCTTGTATGTTTGTTTTACCTAGAAGTCATAATATTCTTTCTCTAACATTTTAGTTAATTCAATAATATAATAAAAAAATGAAAAGTATTTTTCACCCAAATTCAAATTCTCCCTCAGTTTAAGGAAAGAAGTAAATTTAAATTCTGGAAGTTTATTCAAAACAAATTTCACCCTGAAAAGAGAAAAACAACAGAAAGCCTCTAGGTGCTCCATTATTTTTAATATACTGGACACGGAAAACACTCAGATAGCACTGTTTTGAACAACACTATAAAAATGAAAAAGGGTAATAGAAGAAAACAGAGAGAAAGAGCCTTTTTACTTTCCCTTGTTACAGAAGCAAATGGGCATTCAACTAAAACTTAAAGGTGACATATCCAAAATTGATGAAAGAATCATTTCTCCTCTTGACAAGAAACACTTAAGGCTAAGGCCTTGGGACATTTTCTATATCAATCTGAAAACTGATTGAGAAAAAGCCACATAAAAGATCTGCCTGGAGAATTTCATTCATTCTGAGCATGAGCAGCAAGAAATTACCAGCATCACCACTTATGATTGAAATGAAATCTGATGAAGTGAATCCCCTAAGTGGTTGCTCACACTGGAGATCGGGAGGAATGGATAAGACAATAACAAATATGAGATCTTTCCTCACACACTCTTTTTTTTTAAATATAGTAAAAGTGATCGAATCTGTGTGGCTGAATCCCAAGTTAGTTTGGAAAGCCTTGAGTAATGGGTGTAAAAATATTATTTTCCTAAGTAGGAAGAACATCAGTTGCTCAGCATTAAGAGAAAATCACATTTTCTGTGCTTCTTTATCACTGCTATATCAAAATCCACACTTATTGAAAATGTTTCACTCCAGCTGTTTATAATGAATGAGACAGAATATGTGTATCTTGCAAAAGTGTCGGTGAATTGCCATGGGTTCTTTTTCAAAGAATCCATCAAACCATTAGGTATGGGGCAAAAATGATGTCTACTTCTATTGGAGTTGGAGAGATATATTGAAGGGCAGAGATTTTGAATGGCAGAAACAATACAGTACATAGTGTGACATAAAGAAAATCATTATTTGCATTCCCAGTAGCAGGCATGCACATCTATTTCTAGAGCTCCTAAGACACAGCCCTTTCAACAGTTCCCAAACATCCTGATGAAATGAGTGCAAAAAGCTCAGACACCACAGGAAAACTGTTCCACAGGAACCCTGTAGTGCATAGCCTCTTCTTACTTTCTTTCCCTCAAGGTTTATATTTTGTTTACACAGACTGGGGACCAAAGAGGATTTTTATGCCCCCCTACTTTTAACTGTGTGGAAATTAGACATCTAATTTCATGCTTTGTGGTCAAAGGAGACCAGCATCACTAGAGCATAGTTTATCCCATCTGTCTCTGACATATGTCTTTGGATGGGACAGATACCCTTTTGTAAGGACTGTGTGTGCTCATTAATTATCAAGGGAGCTTCCATGAGTAATTTAGATTAGACATATCACTTTTACAAGGTCCAGTTAGGTGAGATGGATGGAACTCTAGCTTCAGTGATCATGACACAGCTCCATGTGCAAGCTTTCTGTTAGTACCAAGGTTTCTAGGAGTCCTTCTCTGCCAGACACAAGGGTACACATTATGGGCATTCAGCCAGTTTGGGTATCAATAGGCAAGAATAGAAAAGACAGCTAATAAAAGTATTCTGAAAGGTTATCAATAAATCACATTCCAGAGGGTCAGATAAAACTGAGAAAAGAGAAACATTGTCATAGAGGTACCAGAATACTATTCAGTTTTTTAAAACTGCCAGGTAACAATGAGACTTTCTTTAAGGGTCTTGCTTTATATCACTTTGTACTTTATGGAACTACAGATTCACTAAATATATCATTGCTCTGAATAACCTCATTTTTGCTTTTAGGACATTTCCATGTTTTTTTCCCCCTGGACACAAATGTATGTGTGGGCAAAAAGTTCATATTTTCTGATGAGGAGAGTGAAAATAAAATCCTGCCAATATTTCATAAAATTTCATAAGGAAGCTTCTTGATCTTTCTTTCTAACCTTGACCCAGAATGACCTTTCTCTACTTCAGGAAATCTATCTGGACTCTAAAGAAGAGTGTTTGGAATATAATTTCGGAATATCTGATGATTTTTGTTACAAGTCCATTATTTGACAATTCTAAGCTGAAACTTTGGAATATGTGTTCAATGAGAAATCTATGCTCTTTGACTTCTCATCCCTGCTCAGAATTCAGAAAGCAATTGTGAAAGTGTCAGATGACTTCCTGCAAGGGAAGATCCAATTTTAGAACAGTGTCTTAGTATGTTACAGCATGCTTTAGAATCACTCATTATGGTGAAGGCCTCATTACACTGCACGCTACAATAGGATAAGGCAATTCCTACACAGATAAATTATGTGAGACAATTGCTGGCTGCCCTGTGAATTAGACATAGGATGCAGGGGAAAATCTGTGGCATACCTGGAGCAACACTCTGTTGCTTCAACCACAGGATCAGTTTTAGGGCTATCTTGAGTATAAATAATAGTAGAATTTGGACTTAAATACTATTATTATGTTTTAAGTTGCTTGCTGTGTTTGTTTGCACAACCAGAAGTGGTTACTTCTAACAAGGTCCAGTTCCTTGGACCACTGTTAGAAGAAACTTCTGAGCTCATGGTTAAATGCAAGATGCCAGATGAGGTAATTTCTAGATGCTTTCCACCACCTGATAACAAGTCAACAGAGATACATGCTTTCAGAAAGCTCAGGTTCATTTCTGGTAGTTCCCTGCTTACAAATAGTTTCTTGCTAATAACTTAGATGCTGACTCAGGGTACCAGAGGGGTTTTTTACCACTTCTGGTAGAGACATATAAATATATATATGTATATATGTTGGAAAATTAATTATATAGTTAGGGTTATGGTTATATATATAGAGATATGCATACATATATGTATTTAGCAAATATATTTTTCAAATTCTATAATAGCCTAGGAAAGATCTCTGACTAGATTTTTCCCATTAAAAAAACCAGTGGTGCTTGGCAGTGCTGGGTGTGGGAAACCACATCTTAGCTTGAAATCCAAAATGCTGACCTGACACCATTAGGGCATAGCTTGTACTTGGTTCCTGGCTTCTTTCACATGCAGATTTTAACTCTATCTCTTCTGACATCATGCTGGAACATAACCTGACTTGTTTACTCAAGGCCAGGTTTCTCCTTCCTGACTCACATTGTTACAGCTGTGTAAAGCCCTTAACTTCAAACACATGTTGGAAACTCAAGCTCATGTCTAAAGTTCACCACACGCTTATGCAGATCTTCAAATAGACCCCTGAGAAATGTCTTAGTCTGTGGTTTTTACATTTTCTGGCTCTTAACGGACAGGACAGGGCAACTCACCGAGAGTGAGGTAAGCTTTACCTGGGAGTAGACTATCCCACTCAGGTGAAATTTCTAACAAATGCAGTATTTACATGACAAAGGTGTAAATTCATCAGATGTAAATACACCAGAAGAAGATTTATTGCAGCCACTAATCAATATTGCAGTAGCAGCAGGATTTTTCTATGGGATTTTGAAGTCCTTTGGGATCTTCAAAATAACATGCCTCAGAAACCCACATTTTGGCTTCACTGTAGTCTGCAGCCAGACAAGTCAGTGAAAGCTTTCCAAGGTGTATTTACCCCATCTCAGCTGTACTTCTGGCTGCTCTGAGAGCCATTGCTGCAGAGAGCTTGCTGAACCAACTGCTGAGGAGGAGTTCAACACTTGCCTTCCTCCTTGTGTCATATTCAAAGTGTCAAAACCTTTAGGAAGGTTAACACTCTTGCAAGAAGCTCAGATAATAATAATAATAATAAAAAATTAGATTCAAAAACTACTCCCTAATGTATTTTGTATTTTCAAACCAATACCCAAATTAATCCATACAATTTTCCTCTCAAGTGCAAATATGCTATTAGCAAGCCCACATGATTTTAACATCTGAGCTGTTGCATAAATGCATTAGCAAAAATATTTAAACTACATTTTTTCTCCTCTCTTGCCCTTCCCTTCCCTCTAAATTTTTATTGGGCAAAACATGCAGACTTTCAAAGTCCCATTAGAAAGGAGCCATGAAGCTAATCTTGTAATTACATTCAGAAGGAAAAAAAAGATGGGTCAGGGGGACAACTGTATTTTAAAAACAAAACTCAAAATTGTTTTGTCATTTAAAATATCCATATTTGAATTTTTATTTTTTGTTCAGTTTGAAAAAGAAGACATCAAACAACCAAAGACCAGTAATGTAGGACTATGGCTCTCCATAAAAAGCTGGTGTACTAGAAAAGGTCAGGGAGATTCTTCCATCACAGATAACAAAATAATGAACAGGCAGACAGTGACACAGAGGAGGTCACACTAAATTTCTGTGTCAGGACTCAAAGTTCATCACAGCTCCAAGAATAAGTCCAGTTTTAACCCACAAGTCCATACACCTTTCCTTGGGAAAATCCCTCCCTTAATGCCATGTAATGCATCTCTTCCATTTAGAATATTTGAATTCGATAGTCTCAAACTGACCTTGCAGCTGTTCATGGAAATGTATTTGAATTCAAGATGAAAATTAACAATCCTCTCCATGTTAATAATGAACAGTGTTTCTGTTGCACTGCTTAATATTAAAGTAAAAGTATTTTCTGTAATCTTTCACATTCCCACTTATACTCCTTGCAGTTCTCAGCTGCCTCTTACAGGTTTGTGGACCCGCATGAGCTCCAGGGGCAGTGAGGGACTCTGCAAACTCTTAGTCAGAGAAATCCATTAGGCTTGTGGGATAAGCTGAGGGCCTAGAGTATGCCTGAAGGGACTGTATAGGATCTACTTTCAGGAAACTCTTCCTGGGCTGTCTGGAAGCCCAGACAGATCATTTCACCCTGGCAAAAACAGGTTACATATTTTCAAAATTGTTAAATCTGGAATCTACAGTAAATACTGTGACTGTACGTTACATCAGCTGTGGGTATGAGCAACACTAGCAATATTCATATTTTATGTTATCTAAAAGTACTTTGTTTCTCCACTGCAGAACAAATGGTCATTGGGCACATGGTGTTATATATGCATTACCACAGAAATCTGATCTAAGTAGTCTTTTATAGCTTGTATAGAATGTAAAGATCTAACAATATTATTGGCTGCAATGTCTAATGGAAGATCTTTAAAATAGGCGTTTCTTGTAAAACTTTAGCACCCCAAAATTCACTGTATTTTGGCACCACTAAACAGCACCAGGGCTGTTGACCTCCCTGAGCTGTCATGCAAACAAGAGGCCTGCTCTCTGCAGGAGTGGGATTGGCAGATGTGGCTGTGCCATTCCAGCATCCCAGGTTAGGCTGTCTTGGGCTAACTGATTAATACTGCTTTATGACAGTGAAAACAGCACAGTTGCACAGAGCTGTGATGTCTCTTTTTTCAAAGTTCCTTTTCATGTTTATAGGAATCAAGGCAACATTAGGAGTGACCCAGCCACTCAGCAACAATCACATCTCATTCTGGTTTTGATTTTACAACACACCAAACTAATTTCTTCTGACAAAACTCATGCAGGCTCTTTTTTTGGAATAACCTCTAATTCACCACAGATGGAAGCTGCTATGTTAGCTGCAGAGGAAGGCTGCTCATTACTTGCTAAATATATTTTCTCCTATGTGATGTTCAGAGAAGGCAGATGTGTTGCGTGTCAGTCCTGTACATGCACATGTTTGCTTACAAAAACACCAGTGCATACAGGAGGCCTGCAATGAGCATGTATGCACTTGTCTTTTTCAATAAAGTTTTATCTTTGCTTGTGTCTATAAAATTGGTTACTTGGGAAAAGTATTTGAGGTAAGGATGGCTGAAGGGTCTGGCAGGTTCCAAAAATCATTTATGTTTGTGGAGTTACAATAAAGCTGTTGAGACTCTAAATTTAGTTTTGTGAAATGTGTATTAGATTTTTTTTTTAAAGTACACCAAAGATAAAACACAGGGTTAATTAGAACCAAATGTTGGTTAGGTTGGTACAGTGATGTTCTCTGATCAGTGTTGCAATTATATTTGGATATTTTGAACAACAGTTACTCAAAATATATTATATTACCTTCCATGTCCAAAGGGGCTTAGTAACAATAAATTTTCTCTTCAAGATGCTTTATTTTCCATACAGATAGGAAGACTTGACTGGACAACAACTGCAGGAGCATGTCTAATTCCTTGTTCACAGGAGCAAAAATTTTAGGTCCTACAGGGACATACACATTTGATTTAGCAAATTGCTCTTTTCTCTTATAAAAACCAAACAGATTATAATGCACAAGAATTCAATGTTGTGAATTGAATTACCATTTTCTGAGGGATTAATCTATCATCAAACATCAAAATGGTGCAAAAATAGTCTTCCACCAAAAAAAATCCTCTAAAAATTAAGCTATCATGACAGTTACTTTGACTCCTATGAAAATTAAAGGATATATTTTTTGTTACACTGATAGAAGCTGCCTATTAGACACTGACATGCCCTAGGTGAGTTCAGGTGGGCTTCTGATCCTGTGTCCAGTCAACACCCACGACACGCTGACACTTACAAAGGTGACAAGACTCTGATGTCAAAATGCATTTCTTTTAACTGAAAACATTTCTTTGTAAAATGAGTTTGTTTTCAGCAAGACATAACAACCATAAAAATAGCTCCAGACTGGCCTCTTGGCCACCTGTAGCTTTACTAGTAAACTGAGAAGCAGGGATTTAGTAAGTGGAAGGCCTGGGTAGCGGGGTGGGGCTTGCAGCTCTTTTAAAAGTAGCCAAGTACATACTTAATTGCATTTCTGCAGGGAATGCATTCCAGAGATGTGGGCTTGCTACCAAGAAAAGTCTGTCAGCAACAAAACTGGCTTGTGGTTAATGCACTGGACTGTGACTCAGGATATCTGGGTGCTAGTCACAGCTCAGCCACGGGCTTCCCCTTGACTTGGAGCCAATTATTTAATCTTATTTTCCCACAGGTAAATCAAGCAATAGCTCTCTATCAGGGAAGCTGTGAGGAGAAAAATTCGTTAGTGTGTACAAGGTATTCAGTGTCTACTTCTTAGATAAGCATTTGGGAGAGGGATCATACATCTCGCAAAAGGAAGAACTCTACTGGGGTCTCAAAGAGTTTCCACAATATTAGATTATATGCAAATCATAGTAAGTGAACTAGAAAAGCCAATAAATAAATAATGCTTCATTTAATCTCATGCTAGGTTGGAAGACCAGGCTTCTCTAAATCATGTTGCTACTGTTTTGCCAGCTGCTGGATTACTGTGCTTTGGGTTTTTTGTTTGTTTTTCAGAAGTGAATAACATCTTTTTAACATGAAAAGTGAGGCAAAGAAAAGTTCTTGGTACACACCAGGAAATGATTGGTAAAAATCATGGCTCCCAACATTATCATGGCCACATCTCTTTGTAAAGTTGTGGTAGAGAACAAAAATAGCTTATCAGAGTGAATTTTTAGCAGGTTCCTTTGTGTTCTGGATGCCAAAAACCAAGTAGTTGCCCATGGTAGCCTGCTGTGTTGGGCATTATCTAACCAAGCCCCTGGTCTGCATGCACATAGAGCCTGCTCTGGATAAATGGGGACAGAGCCACAGCCTCTGGAAGATTAAGATCCCCATCAGCTCCCACCTAGATTGTAGTGCACATTTCTTACACAGATAGATGTGTAGCACTTCTGTGAGACAAATTCCCTCTGATATGAGTAGCCAGTGGCAAGGAAGATAAATCACAACAGCACAGGCTCTGTTTTACCCCTTCTGAAGGTCTCCACCAGAGATTTGCTCAGGTTGTAACTCCATCAAAAGAGACATACTGATGGACACTTCCTTAGTTCAGAAAGACTGTAACATGCTGGCTGACAGCAGAGGAGGGGAGTTTGTGACTATCAATACTTATCTTTGACATCATGCATCATTTTGATAGGTGCATCCTCAGATGTTTTCTTATTGCTGTGTCCTCCCCAGCCGGCTGGCAGAGGAGCCAGGGAAAAAGGGAGGGTAGCAATAAGCCTACAAGGGGAGTGTTGATTGAGGACACAGACCTAAAGTGTCAGCTCCTGGGCAGGCAGCACGTGCCAATGGAAAAGTAAAAGAGAATGAAGTCCAAGCGCCCAGGTGAAGATGGGGATTCAAAATAAAGATTGGGCTGGTTTCCAACTCTGAGGCCAAAATCTTAAAAGTCAAACAAAGCCAAAACAAATCTACTTTTGTTCTTTCTGCTTTTCTGATTTCTTAGTGTCAGAAACTGAGTGTGGGTTTCCTTCTGTAAAGGCCAGACTTAGATCTGCTTTGCTTTACATTGATAAATCCGGAGAGCCAAATGCTACAGAGCTGGATGGCTCAAGGAGAAAAATGATCTGGGCTCTGCGTATTTAGAGGAGGGTGTGAAATTATTGGTGTGTATTTCATTCTTAGCAACAGGAAAAAAGCTTTCCTAAAGCTACATTACACTCTAATGACTTCAGGAGGCCTGAGTCTGTTTCAGTTTTAGCACTCTTCATTCAAAGTCTATGTTTTTTTACTGCATTCCCCTTAAACCAAATCTGTCATTCTTTTGAACCAGCAGAGAACATATGTTCCATGTCACACACCTTCCTGTACTGGTTTCCTTGTTTTTCCAAGTTTTGACCACCCTCCAAATTGTATGTTCTAATTCCTCAAAAGAAAGCTAAAAACACTGTTTTGATTTTATTGCAACTACTTAAACAGGAATATGTTACTTTATCAAAGTTTGCCAGGATCTTAGCACAGGAGAAACACAGCCAGCAAAAGTTTGATGGAATTGCCTGCCCCAATATCTCTTTTGCTTCTATGTAGAGAATCAGCAGATACCAGCTGATGCTGTTATTATTAGCCTTATTTTTTTTGGTTCTCTCTCTGTATGGCCACAGCACGTGGGACACCCAGCAGGATTCCACTGGATGCTCTTTTGTAGCAAAAGCCTGGAATACAAAACAGTGACTCAAAGCACAAGTTCAGGCCTACACAGATATATATGGAGTAAATCTTCTGTGCCTAAGAAAGAGTGTGAGAAGGACTTCTGGGTTTTTGATTGAGAACTTCCCAAATAAGCAAGGAATATCAGGAGATCCAGGACAGAATTATCAGGGAAGCTGGCACAACAGTAATGAAAGATAAAGGGGTGCTAGGAAGCATAAAATCTTGAAAATTAAGATAGTTCCTGCAGTGTGGTAGAAAATCAGGAGACAGTGGAGAAAGACAAGGAAGACAAAGGTAATATATGACTGGTAACATTAACAGCCTGAAGAAATACAGTCCAAGCAGAATATGTACCAAGCAGGACAGGAAGAGAAAGAGAAACTCTCTCCTTTATGGTGCCTTTATTTTGAATGAGAGCATTAAACTACCTACTGTGGCATGTTAATTAATTTTTACATTGTTGTTTCATTCTACATTACTGTGCTATTATTCAGGCCTGTATATAAAATCTGTGAAGAAGTATGACTGATTGTCTGTTTGAACTTTCAAGCACTGTGTTTGTTTGGTTTTGATTGTTCCTTGCCAGATGGTTAAGCATATGTTTAGCAGTTTTACAGGGGGAGGAAAAAAAACAACAAAAAAACCAACACATGTAGTATACAGTTAAGAGTTTAAAAGGTACTGGCAACATTTATTAGCTGCTAATGCAAAGCTAATGTTAAAAATAGTTATAGTGACAGGATACATTTTAAGGCTGAACAGACCTGTGCTTAGTTTCCTGTACCTCTAGAGATACAAGATCCAAGGACTTGGAAAAAATTGGCTGGTTTAACTTCAACAATCTAAAATTTAGCTGAGTAGCCTGAAGTGCTTGCATGAGATAACTTCTTTCTCCAGTGATGACAGAGTTATCTCTGGGGAGTTTATTTGCCTGCCCGCTCTGGAACACCTACGTTCAAATGGGAAATGTCACCCTGGGGAGGTGTCTGCTTCTCCTCTTTGATTATTGACAGAGACTAAGCCCCTAAATTGGATTGGACACCTACCTTTTAGAGACTAAATTTATGCGTGACCTAAGCAATCCCATCTCATTTTATAACACTGCCCAGGATGGTTGCCAGATATTGCACAATCACAGCAGAGAACAGAAGGATTCAGGGGTGAGACACGAGTGGTTCCTGTTTCTTGTGTTCCTCTACTTGAGGTGTATTCCTTCTGCTTTTTCAGTGTTTTACATTCATTTCCACTAGAAACCATGGACTAGATTAATCCCACCTTCTTACAGATAGTTCAGTGAGTTATCTAAATGAGGAGACTGGTTGGCCCTGCATCCTGTGTAGATAATCAAGAGAAAGGGGCCATGGGGACAGGCAGAGGCTCCCAGGCTGGCACATGGCTCCACAGCCTATGGAGGGATCCCACACTGAGGATCCCCAGCTTGAGTGCTGCATGTAACTGGTAGATGCTAAATAGGAAAATACTGTGTTGTGACAGCTGCTCATAACAACTCGAATTCATCATCCTTTAAAGGTCTGCTCTAATGGAAGGAAGTAATGAAGGAGGGCTTTTAATCCTTGAAAGAACTAGTCTTTCCCTCTAAACTGTCATAAATAGTGGATTAATTATTTCCCAAAGGGAGAGAGAGTATTTCATGCTTGACTATGATAACTCAAGGTAATCATCCTGATTTTGCCCTACAATGTCTAATAGGAGCATTTGAAAGTGTAAACTGATGAAAGAAGAAAAAATCAATAGCAGCACAGAACACAACTTTTTGCAGATGCTTGTATTCAAAATGCACAAGGCATGGCAGCTAGGTTCCTATTGGCTTTTTCATTCCTAAGAGAGTTCAAAAAGGGGTGAGGATCCTCAAGGGTGAGGAGATTTGTTTGATAGATGTGTATGTGAGCTTGATCTTCCAGTGGAATCACCGGGACTTAAAGCGCACTTTAAAGGAGGCTGTTGCAAAGGAAATAGGTGCCTGGTCTTTGCTAACCCAAATGAAACCTTTCCCTTTTGGTGCAGAGATAAAAGTCTGAGTTTCATTCCAACACTCAGCTATCAGGAATGTGCCTTTCAGGACAGATAAGTGATGGTTTCTACACACAACATACTGCAGGATAGCTCCATTCACACTCCTACAACTCCTGTGGCTTTGAATCAATAATGAAGCGCTCCCAAATTGCTCCACAAAACTGCACCAGGGTAAGAATTATGGAAAAACCTGGACACTGTTCAAAAAGCTGGCTTTGCAAAGCAGCAGATACAACAAATATAGTGTATTTTAAAAGAGAAAGAAAAGGGTGGGGGAGAAAAGAGGAAGAAAAAGGCTTTCAAAACATATCAAATGAAGCTTGTTTGACAATAATCGCTGCAGGTGGGGAAGCTGATTTTAAGTGTGAAAATATTTAACATTTTATTGCACACGAATGCTTTCATAAAGCAGTCATTTGTGCGTGTGTGAGTGCGCACGCGCGTGCACATGCAGCAAACAGAAATCTATTGAGTTCCACCAGACCAGACGTCTGCATTCTGGAGGGCTCATTGCAGCCAATAAATTTGACTAAAACTTTTTTTTGATTTTATGAATTCTGCTATAAAAGCTAATCCTCCTTTCTAGACTTAGCATAATTACAAGACACTATTCTGAGTGCCAAAAATGTCAACTGAAAGTTGCAAACATGGGCACATTTAAGCAGAACCATATGTTTGAACGCAAGGCAAGACCTGAAGTAAGTGAATCAATTTACCTTTTTCTGAAGAGTTAATTCATAATGCAACTTTAGGTCTAAGAAAGAACACAGTCAGTGATAAATTACATTGGTCAATCATTTATTAATAAGCTTCATTAGAAAGAAAGATTTTATCGTGCTCAAAATTCACTAAGTTACAAAATCACAGATGTTCAGGGTTCTGCAGCCAGAAACCTACTATTAATGAACTCTTATTAATACCTAATCAACTTGTGATATTTTGATCCTTTGAGAGAATTGATGGCCAATAAAAATAAACTCAAGATGTCTTCCTATCTAGGAAAAAAAAGTTATTAACCCAGGAATGCACACAGTAACCATGATGCAGTAACTAAGGTTAAGCAGCTGGAGGCTAAATGTTAAATATTTTTTGGTACAGGATGGATTTATTCTGTCACCTAGGCAATTTCAGAGTCTTACTTTGGAGGATTTATATAAGCATTCAGACTTAGCAGATGTATCCACGTGCAATACATTAACTATGCAAAACTGCTTTCCAGGCTCTTCTGGATTAGGGTCTTACAAACAGACCTCTCTGGAAATTAAATCCTTAAAAAAAAAGGCCTGTTCCTCTCTGATTGTTATTCTACTGCACTTAAAGTTTGGAATCTACTTAAACACATATGGCACTTGAAATTATGATATGCATTTCTATATAAGAATGTGCTGGATTTTTAACCCCTCAGTAATGACAAAAACGGAAATGCAGGTGGGTTTTAGACTTGAAATAGGAACACAAAATTTATTGCAGTACATCAAGGCAATGGTCCAGCTGGTCCACTGTTCTTTCTCAAAGGCAGCCAGCATCAGGTTCTTCAGGGAAAATCATACCAATAGACAGAATCAAAAATTACAAAAAAAACACAATAAACAAATGAATTTTTAAATCAAGTAAATTTATGTCCTTTTCCCATTGTGAAATTCTAAATCATACATTGTAAACATGCAGAATTTCACCATATTTTTATGTAATATGATTTTAACCCACCCCTTTTTTTCCATAAACCCTAAGACATTTAGACAAAGGCCTTCTAGAAACAGATCCACATGATGCTTGCATGCAATACAACAAAACCAAAATCCTGAATTCTCTTCCATGTGAGCTAGCCATCAGATTCCCTAAGCATCTTAATGTTTGAGCTAAATAGAAGTACTGACACTGTTGCATATTATATTCTTACAACACATCATTAATTCAATGACTGGATTTCTTTTCCTTCCTTCCTTCCTTCCTTCCTTCCTTCCTTCCTTCCTTCCGACCAGTGGTGGACATCACTGATCCTTGCTGATGGGATGGGCTTTAATCACTTTTTCTTTCTCATGCAGAGTTTTCACCCATGTGACCACAGCAACAGCTGACTGTCCTCCAGACACTTACAAAAAACTGGGGGTTGGGAACAGCAAGATTTCTTCCTCTGTGATATCTCAGGGAAATGAGTTCAACATTAGCTCTGCTTGAGCTTCCACACAGAAAGTTGAACAGCCAAAATGATTATGTGTTCTGGGTACAGGGTTGTAAAAGTGGGAGAATAAAATTTTCTTTCATTCTGTTGAAGGGAGGTGACAAAGGCTACCTTTGAAATTGAATTAGAAGATGATGTGACTACTAGTCTATGAAAATTAAAATAAATTTCAAGAATTTTAGGATAATCTATATCAATGTCAGGTGTTTAGGGATAGGGTCAGGGCATTTTATCAAGATGTTGACCATGGCATACCTTATTAAATCGAAAACTCATTTTTCAGGTGCCTCAAATAACTGAAGGGAAAACTTGTTTTGAATAACTGCACATATGAAAGTTTGTGACCTGTAAGAGTTTGAGAAACAGAGAGCAAGAGATGAATCTTACAGTTTTTACTAACTTGGACATAATTCAGATCTTTCTGAAGATGGTCTAGAATCAAATGATTGAATTAAATTATTGGAAAAAAAGTGTGACAGATTGCATAAAGCTCTGTATATGCATACTACCATACCATTCCTAAGGTGCTACTTCATCTCTGAAATAAAAGCAAAATGCAGTAAATTATATGAATACCACCAAAGCAGAGGAGAAATCAGCTCCTTTAACTTTATTCTAGCTTTGTGTCATCAGTTCATTGCCCACCATTACAGGGGGACTCGCTGTCACTGCACAGGTGCAGTGCCAGAAATCTTTCTGAGTTCTGTATATACGTACCTGTAGAGAAATCTAGAGCAGTCCCATTTAATGGGGGGGGAAATCTGCCTAGAAAGATGACAGTCTTTGCCATAGCTTAAAGAAGCCTCAGCTGGATGAAGCAGAGGCTGAGCACAGATTGCAGCTCCTCACAGTGTATCCCCCATATGTATGAGGGGAATTTGCCCTGCTGCCCTTCTGTGCAACCTCAGGATGGAAATGCACCTACCATTAATGGACATAATGAGAGGGGTAATAAGAAACTGCATCATGTCTTTACAAGTAAAGCAGACTAGACTAGCATGTATTTACTATAGAAAATAAGCAGGTGTGTCAACAGCAAAGGCCCTGGAAACAACATGCAAGAGATAACATCATGAGACGCCTCAAACTGTTTCTTTTTGGACTAAGTGAACAGGATGATTATTCAGCTAAACAACTGCCCCTTGCAGATGAACCTCTGTTATCAGAAGAGATCCTGGTGTGTTTGTCAGTATAACTGGTAGAGATTCAAATCCCTCTGGAATGCCTCCAAAGAATATGAACCATTCTGAACCATTTTACAACAGCGCAGCAGCTTGTCAGGGCTTTTGTTTCTGAACAGAGTGAGAGAAATGCCAAATGATGCTATTGTAAAATGTAAGAGTGCTTCAGCATGTTGGGGAACACAAAGTGGCTGTCGGTGTGACACTGATTAATGACTGTGAAGTGTTAAAATGAGATACTGGTCAGTCTAGGATTTTGCATCAATCCAAGCAAAAAAAATTATGTCTTTAAGGGTAGTCCCAAATTACAACCATCATGTTTAGATGGTCATCTGGTACTTTGTTAACTAATTCAGACCTGATTATTACAAAGGAAAAAGAAATTAACAAACTAGAAAAAAGAAAGCCAAAAGGGCTTCTTGGTATGGAGACGGAAAGAGAAGGCGCTACTCATGACACACTTGAGAATTTGTGTTTAAGTGAGCTGGGTATTTTTTACTATCTGTGGTCTAATTTTCCAAATTAGAGATCTAAAATTTTATTCACCCACTATACAAACAAAATGCAATGACACAATATCTAATGTATGTCTCTGGGAATATACCACATATGATTATATTTGTCAAAACATAAACTAGATATAAATGAACCCAATGGCACTTTTAAAACTCAAGACTAGAGATGAAAACAGAGAACAAGGAATGGAAAACCAGAATATTCTATCTGATGCATATAAGATATTTAAATATACACCAAAATAGCAACATGTACTTCCAAAGCAGTCTGAAATTTACACACTTTAAAGATATTGAAAAACAAGTTCCTTTTCATTGCAGATACATTGAAAAGAACAACACAGAACCCAACTGTTGAAAATGCTGCTTCAGTGTAGAAACAGTTCATTCCACTGAGATGTTGTTTCAATATTGTTTCTTAGTTTTGTTTTGAATATTCAAATAACATGCATTTTACAGCATATAAGTGGTATCCTGAAACATTTACCAGAAGTATCATACTTTAAAACTCTCAACAAATTAACCAAAATTTTCATACAGCTGCACATTATTAAATTTTTGCATTTTGGTATCATTGTAATGAAATGAGAATGTAAAATTAATTTTTTGCTTTGTTCCAATGTTGGATTAACATAGAAGTCCCCTCATTATATGGTCATTATGCAATTTCCATGCACAGCAACAATCACTGACAAAAGCCTGCTAGCACAATTGTTACTGTTAGCCAAACCAATGTCACATTTTGCTAGGCACTGGACATACAGGCACACCTCATCCCAAAAATGTGGTAAGGAAAGTAATAAAATACAGAAAAAGCAAACACCACCGTGCCTTTTCCTTATGCATAAACTAAAATTAATGTATTATTCATTTTTTTCACTGAGAACCCTAAGAAGTTACATCTCAGATGCAAACCTGTTAAGATTTTTTCTTCTATAGAGGAACTTTGCAAGTGTAAGATATATTAAAGTAGAATGAATTGGTGTGACTTTTTGTTTGTGTGCAGAATGCACAAGGCTTACACAAAATCATCTGTCTCGGCACAGAGGTGGAAATTGTTTAGTAGATGCCCAGTTGAAGCTACAGCCGTTCATTTATGCTCTTAGAAATGTTAATATAATTAATCTGGTTGTAGTCTGACAGACATGTGGAACCTGGAATTCAGTAATTATCATTATCATCAAGAATTTGATATAGTAGTAGTTATCAACTTAGTTTTCCTTTCTGACTCAGATTTTCCTTTGATCTTTCTAACTTAAAGGTAAAATGCACAGGTCTGACAATTTTAAGGGAGTTTTTTCATAGGCAAATAAGCACATCTTAGTTCAAGTAGAATGATTTAGTTAGCAAATGTGTTTGTGGCAGCAATAAATAAGTGTATAAGGCAAACGACTTCTTTTAATGATTAGTGTAATATAAACTCCTACTTACTGTGCAAGTTAAGCATATTAATTTTATTCCTCAGCTTGCTTAGTTGTTGAACATGCTATTCAGAATAGTAAAAAGTTTTAGAAAAAATGTTTATAACATTAAAAGCTTCATAACCCCCAGAGTCTATCACTGGATTCAATAAAACTGTGAAGTTAATTTGGATGATGTGAATAATAAAAAGATGACTAATTTGAAAATCTCTGCTGAGATGAGAAACAACATAAATTATTTGGCATGAGTTAATTTAGGAAGAAAATACTTCCTAGAAACATTCAGATAGTAAAATATGAATTAAACCATCACATTTCTGAAAGACATTTTTAGAGTACAGAGAAGAAATAGTAATGGTATCATAGACTAAGACAACTCTTTTGCAGAATAGCTTCTCAGCTATGAGCTGAGAAGAAACTGGATCATATATGTACCACTAAACTAGTTGTTATGTCGAACCTCAGCACCACAGTTTATTTAGAGGTGCGAAAGAATGTTAGAAAATTAATTTTTCGTATTTCCCAAGAAAAGGAAACAATTTCTTTCCTGCCTTCTGAACATAAAACTCTATCAAGGATGATGTAGTCAGCTGATGGTGAGGAGCTCTTGCAATAGAATCATGGAATCACAGAATATTCTGGGAAGGAACCCACAAGGATCATTAAAGTCCAATTCCTGGCCCTGCACAGAACAGCCCAAAGAATCACGTGATAGGCTTGAGAGCATTGTCCAAAAGGACAAATAAATCCAAAGCATTCTGGTAATCACCAAGGTCATTCCTCTTCAGCTGTCAGTTTTGGCCTGAGCTACCCAAGCTACCCAAAGGTTGGTGATCATCCCCAATATCTTGCCTGGATAGTGATCCCTGTAGCTTCTCATTACTTTTGTGGGGAAAGCCTGGGAGATACAGAAGAGAGATGGTGGAACCTTACACTGTTTCAAATGCTTGAGACAGACAAAAATGGCTAATGTAGTAGAAGCAACCGACAGGTGAAGGCGAAAAAATGAGGCCCAGAATTAAACCTGGGGGAAATTTCAGAGAAGAAATACTGGAACATGAAGGAAAACAGATAAAGATTTTTGAGGATTAAAATGATATATTTCCCTCTCCTTGGTTTCTGTAAGTTCCACCATATACAAGGTGGGATGATATGACTCTAAGGATTTATGCTGTAACAGTCTGCTGCTTTCAGTGAGTGCTGCTTTGTTAAGAAAATATGTTGACCCTGGAACAGCACAGAGAAATTGTAATAAGTCATTTTAAAAACCTCTGTGCTGAGAACTGGTTGAACCAAATGGATTACCTTGGACTTGAGTTTAAAAGTGTTCATAAAAAATCCCACAGCTATCAATAAAAAAAATCTTCAATTTTTCTATCTGTAGGCAAAATGCTAGAGAGCTGTGCAGCAAATGAAAGAAGATGATGTTCATACACGTGCTGTGTCTGCACACTGAAGCACCTGAAGCAGATGAGAGTTTAGATCCAGTGTAGAATCTCCGTTGTAGCCAGCTACAGAAACATTGGCAGCAGGGGCCACAGGGGATATTTAGCTCTGCTGTCAGAGCTTCCACTCTCATTGGTAATGAACTGACTGCCTAAAAATGTATTTGGTTACACTGAGTTTGAAAGATCACAAAGCATTACAAAGTCCTAAAAAATCCCCATAAATTTGAATCTGTCTGAAACATTACTTTTTCTTCCAATTCACTACTGAAGTGACAAACTGAAATTTGATGGATTGACAGATTTATTCCCACAATTCATTTCTGCTCCATGGCTTCAGAAGAATTAGTATTCCTTAGCCAATCAAACAACCTGTAATAATTGTTTCTGTTTCAGATCTGGTTTAGTTTTTCTTCTCTTGAATCACTACATTTGCAGTAACGTCATTTCCGCACAGCAAGTACTTCTTGGCAAAGAGGATCTTTGTTTCTTTGTTATTGTTATTTTCTTTATTTAAAATCTGATTTTGAATTCCAGGGTCTGAATTCCAGGAACTTCTGTTTTGAACTTAGTTTTAGTTTGTAGATTCTCCTATTCACATTATATGTTGTAAATACTCAGAATAATCTTTTTTTAAAAATTATTTCCATTAAAAAATAGGTACCTTTTAAAAGGCATAGAAGGACCATCTTGTTGCATCATCTGAAATGGGTTTGAATTGCCTCCTCCATCCACACTCTCATAGTACAGATCACTTGTATAAAAGTACCTCCCTTTTGTCAGTGGTCAGCACCTTGGTGGGGCAACCTCTGCCACTCAGCTGATGTAGCTGAGAGAACCTCTGTGTGCTTCTGCCCTTGGTGGCTGCAGTGTCAGCCTCACATGAATGTACTGATTGATCTTTGAATCACAGAATCATTTACATTTTAAAAGAGCTCTAAGATCATTGAGTCCAACGATTCACCTAACACTGCCAAGAGCCACATCATATCCCCAAGAGACACATCTACACCTCTTTCAAATACTTCCAGGGATGTGACTCAACCACTTGCCTGATGAAGTGACAGTTTGCCCAGGTCCTTCAGCACAGGGAGATTTCTAACCTGTTTTATATTACCTGTCAAAACAGCCTAGGAATAAAAGATCAAAACTAATTATCAAAACAGAAGAGAAATGTTTGCTCGCTGTTGTACATCTGCTCCTCTGCCAGGTAAGACCTATGTTTTCTCTAAGAGAAGAAACAAATGTTTTGTGTCTCTGTATGTCCTCCAAAACTTGAAAATTTTCATTTGATATGTGCAATTTTCACAGCAATACTCAAAATGCAACTGTGATGAATGAAACTGGGATTTAGAATAGCTTCAACTACTAAAAAGTTCCTCCTCACAGATTCTTCAGTTGTCTCCATGATGGTGTCTCTGGCAGCATCTGATTGTGCCAGAAATGGGTTTTGGATTTTCTTGATGCATAGAAAAGCGTCCTTTCCCTAGTTTATAAAGTCATAATCTTCTTTTTCTTCCATAAGTTTTTTGGGTTTTTTTGTTTGGTGAAATGCACACTCAAAAAACCCTATCAAATGTAGAGAAAGAGTAAACACTTTTTATGTTTATCTATGTTTAAAAACATTTATGCATGTTTTATGATTCAAAAATGTTAAAGGCATTGGAGAACTTCAGCAGGCCTTGGCTCAGTGCCATGGCTTGCTTGTGTAAGCACAAGTTCATGCTACTTGTCCCCATTTTGACCTCAGATAGGAAAGAGACTTTTCGTGGGGTGCCGTAGACACTATGGGCATTGCAGCAGAAGTGTTCACAAACAGATGAGTCTTAGAGGAGAAGTACCTGAGAAGAAAGGACTATCACAGCTAGAGCTAGAATACATGTGTTTTTAATGAGAAAAAGGGGGAAGGGAGGCACCGAGGGCAGTAGCAGCAGTCAACGAGATGAAAAAGATGCAAATTTCTTGCTGGAGTGGAGGAAGTTTCTGTTTGGTGCAGTGGTTCAACACTCAGACTGAATGAGTTCAGCAGGGAGAGAGGAGCCCTGCTCAGCTGGCTGGTTGAGGAGAGGACTTTTACAAATCCCTTCCTGCTACAGCACACTGTAGTGGAGACAGGACTGACCTAACAACAAATAAAAAGCCTTGCTTGGTTTTGCCCAGAAAAAACTCTCCATACCAGAGCTTTTGATTCTGTTACCAGTTTAGGAATATCAGAAAAATGGGAAAAGACAGATAAGGACTGTGTTATTTCAGGTATGTTCTGTGGAGTTTATAATAGATTATTATTTACAATTTTTCAGCACCCAAATGCATACTTATAGTTTCCTGCACAAATAAAGAAAATACTAATTTGAAAACAGCCTCATTCTTCCTTGGCTACTCAGGGCTTTAATATTAACACGCTCAAATAATGCTCCCCCCAGCCATTCTATTACAATTTAGTTACACCCCAAGTATGACTTTACATTTCCCTTGTTATGTGAAATTCTCACTCTGCAGATTCTATGTACTATATTTGGCAATATAATTACTGTTGCCTTAAGCACTTTTTTCCCCACAGGGTATTTCCTCCTCATTTATATTATTACATTCCAAGAGAGTTTTCAGGAGCCATAGTGAGTTTCCTTGTATTGCCTCCAAAAAAAAAGTCCAACTTAGGCCATAGCTTCTGGACGATATTAATGACAAGCCACAGATGTTTCAGAATTGTGTTCAACCAACAAATAAACGTAATTATTATTGTTGCTGTTGTTCCTATTGAGCCTCTTGGCTGCAGTCATGGACAAGGTTCTATTGTGTTACTCTTATCACATGTAATAAAAAAGACAAGCATACAGTCCCAGACTAATTAATTTAGGGACTAGCCCTAGCAGGTGCTGAGCAGTCACTCCAGCTAGATGGAGCATTAAGAACTACCTTAAGCAGCAATAGCAAAGACATGCCACCTACAGCAGTCTGGAGCTACACAGGGCTCTCCTGTCCTAATGGTATCCAGTGTGTGTTTACACTACTAAGGAGTAGTTTAGCAAAGAGGAAACTCTGTTACTTTGTGTAGCTGTTCTTTGGTGTTTTGTTTACTGGTAGATGACCATATCCTTGTGTGTCTGTCTAGGGCAAATATTCTGAGAGCATGCAGAGCCCTTCAGGAGGACATGACATCAGGCTTGGATGGGGGTTGCAAGCCCCAGGTGGTGTATTTACATTCTATGCTTTCATCTCTCTCTGGGAAGATATGTGTGTCCCATTGGCCACGTTCCTAAATTTGCATTTAACTTATTATATGAACAGTTGATACACTTTTTCTTTGGCACTGGAATATCAAAATGATAAATGGTTTACAGTCAACTCTTTTATCTGTAAAACAGACCCACATGGCTAACCAGTGTTTCCTGCTTAAGGGAAAATTAAAGAATACTTTTCCTTGGTGTCATGTCTGTGCTTTCCAACAAAGAAGGTCTCAGATTCACTTTTTGGCCCTGAATCAGCAATGTACTTGAAAATGTGCTTAACTTTAAGCACTTCCTCAAGTTCCATTGAAGTGTACTGTCAGCACTCAACAAATAATAAATCATAGCAACAATTGAAGCTAATCCACTTTCCTTTCAGAAGGCTACAGGATAATGCCATAGAGCAAATATTATATGCAAAAAAATATTTATTTGTGAAGTCATTCAATGGTACTTCAGCAAGGGCTTAAATGAAACAGGTTTTCAAATGAGTTTATATAATACAACAAGATCAAATTGCAATGTGTGTTTTTCAAAATGTCGTCCTGATCCTGAAAATTACTAGGTGAGTAATTTAATCAGTGTTTTCGGAGTGTAAGTGTAGGCTGCAGTTGAAGCCAGAAGGCAAAGGTGTCAAATCCCATTAACAAGTACAATCAGTAGCATAGGTGATTATGGTAGCTTGCTGAGTACCTCCTGGGAGATGCTGACCTCAAGGGATTGAACTGTCTGTACTCCCCAGAAGATACTTGTGGCAGCAGAATAATACAAAGAAGTATCCTAGTCACCAGTCAAATAGAAGTTTATTGTTTGTGTAGCTTGTAAGGAAAAACTGCAGTTGCAGTTCTTTGCCTCAGTGGGAGCTGAAGTTCCCAGTATGTTGCAGTGCTGGAAGTGTGTCTGAATAGCCAAGTCTATTTTTTTTTTTTTTTNTGGTCAGATGACATTTTTAAGGAATGTCCATACTAAATAACACCAGCATTGAGAAGTGGGCTAAATCAGCTTGTCTTTTTTTCCTGCTGATGCAGGTAAATGACTTCTGGCTCCTAAGATCACCAGTTGAAAACTAGATAATGAGAAAACACTGTCAAACCTTGCTCTGTGGTGTAAGGTTTTATTCATTCTTCAGTCTGAAGGACTCTGGGCCTGTGAAACTCGCTTTGGGATGTGGATCCAAGAAGCAGAACTGGGAAGGGCAGCAGCTGCTGGAGATGCCTGGCTGAGGGATGGGGATCCCTTGGTGTGGGTGCTGCTCTGGGCACTTGCGAAATAGAAAACTGCAAAGCACAATAACAAGAAGCTTTGTGACCTTGTGAGGTTATGCTTGCTGGGGAAAGCTTTCTTTGTGGAGTTTCAAGCTGCACTTTTGCTGCACAAGACAAATTAGGCCACATGTGGGGACTGGGGGGTTGAGCAGGAGAAGAAAGGGAGGGAGGAGGGACAGGAGTATGGCAGGGGAGTGGGATAAAAATCAGACGCTGTTGTGGTTTTCTCACATGGTAATTATTTACTTTTAAACAACAATATGAAAAGCAAGCACAGCTGGAGGTTTGGCACTACCAGTACTATTCAGGGGCCACTTTGGGTTCATCTGCTTCCTGAGAATATGTAGAAAAAAAAGATGCAAGAAGCCTGTGGGTAAAACATCTCCTTGATCTCCAGTGTCTCTCCCTGCAGCAGTAAGCACAGGCCCTATACATGCTCTAGGGCGGGGCTACCAAAAGCACAGATCACTGTGGTTTGGGTAGGCAAGTGAGGCCACCACACTCTGCTGGCCCCACATGCCCATCACCTGCATCAGCTGAAGTGACACAGTCACACTCACCTCCAGAAATTAAGGAAGGCTTGATAGAGTCTTTTAAATTTTGAATAAGGCATTAGAGAGCCAAGCAATGTTAAAATACCTATTTTCCTCAAGAGTCCACTGTGTCTGGGGGTGGCAGCCATTCCTAGCTCTAGAGCATAATCTGGGAATGCAGCTACACCTTTCCTCCATGTGTTAGGACATGCTCTGTCAGGTGGGTCCTGGCCCTGTCCCTTTATTTAGCATTTAAGCATTGTCTGATTTTTCTCAGGCACAGCTATGAATGCCCAAGAAAGGCTTTGGAGAAGGCAGAGTACCCTGGCAATCGACAGAGGTGGCTGAGTGCATGGATAGAGCCATGTCAGACCCACTGAGGACAGCACTGCAGGATTAGGAAATAAAAGGAGCACAGATGATGAAAGAGCAGAGCTCAGCTTCTTTGCAGGAGCTGCATATGGAGACCCGGGGTATATTAGGAAACATGAGCTATTCATAATTCATTGTTACTGAGGATAAGCCCTCAGGATACTTAGCTGATAAAAAATATATTATTTCAAAATGTGTTTTGCCACATTTTGTTGGGTTTCTATTAAGAAGCAAAAGCTAAACTCTACAGAAAATGGCAGATTTTGGGTTATTCTGTTCTCTTGTCCAAAGCTAGGAAGCCTGAACATTGTTTGAAGACTTGTGTTCAGAGTTTTTTACTATCAGCTAAGACCATTCTTTTCCTCTGTATTTCCTCTCAGAGAAGTTAAGATCTTGAGGCTGAAAAACAGTATAATACTTTTAAAATTTAAAAGATCAGTTTGAAGATGCCCAGTATTTAAAGACACAATTAATTTTTATTATAGGTAATTTTAGTTATCAACAACACACTGAAATCTCAGATGATCAAACAATAGATTCTTGGCATAGTAATGTCAGTATTTTAAAACATAGTCAGTCTGAGTCAAGTGAAATGGTTTTCTGGAAAATGAATAGTTGAAACCCTACTGAAGTACTCTCTACTGGGGGTTCCTTCTGCTCTTCCCTTTCCCATTCCTTCTCCCAAATTATCAAAATTAACAAGACCTTCTGGAAGGGCTCATTGTCACTGAATGTTTTTCTCTCATGTGAAATACAGCAAAAAATACCTTCCCATCATTAGGTAAAGAGGATACATTTTTTAGTGCCTATCAGAGGAAACAACTTGAGCTTACAGGAATTTCCCTCCAGCCTGGGTGCAGTCCAGGGATTGAGGAGCAACTGCCTCATGATGTTGGCCCTGCACAACTCTCTGCCCACTAGTTATTCATGCATGTCTAGTTTTTACAAGTATTAAATTGGGAGATTCTGAAATGTGACCCTCAGACTATTTCAAAAGCCAGACTAGCAGGGCAGGGCCAAAGGCTTTTATTGTTGCATCAAAGCTTCCAGTCTCTTATCCTTACTTGTTATGGAAAAATCAGCAGAGATTTAGATCTCCCAACCTGGCATTACAGGGTGGGAGGGATATTGTATGAACACAGATTCACTCTCAACACAATGAAATAGGATGATGCTTTAAGGCAGAGCTATCTTCTTATTCTGCATCTGTATAGTCCCTTGCACAGTGGGAGTCCCTGGCTGACTCCAAGCCCTACTGTTTTGTGAATAATATCAACAACAATAACCATTCCAGCTATTTCTAGTAGGAATGGGGAGTGTAATTGCCAGTTGCCCATTTGATGGCATAAAACTGTTTTGAAACAGCATAAGAAAAAAACAAATACTCACAAAGCAAGAAGAATAAAGTTGATTAAAATTAGCTTTACACCCTCTTGTATAGATCCTTATCCATTGCTGGCTGCCTGTTCCTCTGCATGATTCCTCCATCTGTCTGACAATTCTGCATTTACTTTCAATCTTTATTAAGACTCTTTCTAGTAAAATACTTTAGCACTTTTGTCAAGAAGATGAAATCTTAGAAGTAGTCATCTTTAACAGATTTTTTATGCTGGTAGATCTCTGTATCATGCTGAGATACAATGAAGAGGCCAGGATTTAATTTACACAGGTGTATAGCTTAGCCAAGTGTGAACAAATACATTTTTATTTTATACTGACAAGCATGCTTTAACGTTGAATACATCTTTTTAAGATAATACCCAGATCTCTGGTGATTTCTATACTGTCTCATAAAACAAAGTGAAATATTTTATTTTGTTAACTTGTGCTGGAAATCTTATTTGCTACCCTTCACTCAACATCTTTAACTGCAAATGAGCAGCAATTGTGGAATTACCTTCCTGGGCCATTTTGTGGAGTTTTGGTCACTTATGTGAGACATTCTGTGCTCCCTCCACAGACTCAGGCTGCAGTGTGTAGAAATGCACTGCAGACTAAAACTAAATATTCACCTAATTCCTTTGATTCAAGGGAATTATGTTACTTACCTGAGTAATTAATATGAATGTTTAATTAATAATTTTGCTTTCACGTGAGTTATTTTTATTATACATTTTTTTTCCCTACAGGAAATTAAAAACTTAAGTAAAATTTTCAGACGGACTAAAATGAGATTACTTTAAACCTATGCTTTCTCAAAGGGTCTGCTGTTTTAAGGGTCTCTCACTGACCTCTCATTGCCTTTCTCCAATGTTATATTGTTATGTCTAATAGAAGATAAAGACAGATTAATAATAGCCAATGACTGGAGTACTGAGTTAGGACTGAAAATAGCAAGTGCCCTACACAGGTCATGTCATATACAGTGTATGCAAACTGCAAGGAGACAAAGAAGATTAGAGAGCTTAGATAATAAATAAAGAGGAAATGGATCCAGTCCTCCACTTTTAAAGCTGGATTCATTTGAAAACTCAAATGTACCAAAAATCTGAAGGAAATCAGATATGAGTAGTTGAAATAATCCCCAGTTAGTTCAGGATGGGGTTCAGGGTTAGTTCAGAGAGAGTTCAGAGGAGTCTCCAAGCACAAATTCCCTTTTCCCTTTATTCAGAGGCTCCCAGTGTGGAGCTCCTGAGCAGGAAGGTCACCAGTCCAAGCCAGAGACCAGATGAATCTGGTGAAAACACAGTTCACCTCCATGAAGACAATTGCACTTTCTTTTAAAGAAGATGAACACAGTGTCCACATCACTGCCCTGAAATGTGCCTGGAGAAAACACAACATTATCCTTACAAACATTTATTGTATGAGATTCACGTTAAAACATGTGGCCTGAAATTCTTCCTAGCAATTGTCAGCAGCCAAGGGCCTCTTGTAAAAACCCTGCAGAGCTGCTGTGAATTTGTGTGAGGGGGTGGCATCCCTGTCAGGAGGCATGTTCAGGGCTGGTTAACAAGTCCCTGAGGTGAGCTGCCACCAGCACCCCATAACTACTTCTGTGCAGAGCACAACACCCTCATTTCCCCATCCATGTATACAGCATAGGCAGAGTGTCAGCTGTATTTCAGAGTTTGTCAGCTGGAGTTTCTCTGCCAAGAGGGCTCTAACCAGAGTGCAGTGGTGTCTGCAGATATGCCTGCAGTGACAGACCCATAGGCTGTTGGAGATTGAACACTAAAATGTGATTTATTTCCCTCGGTAGCTCTGGCATGTCTCTATGTTTGGAATACCTACATCACTATTATTAGTGCTCAAGTCTGTGTTTTAGTGATCTCTAGAAAAGAAAGTGTGTGAAATAACCATGATTGCACAAAGACAAATATAAATTACAAAGTATTTTATTAATAGATTGCAAGAAAGTCTAAATGTAATGAAGTATAAGTTCGATGCTGGGGTGTCAGACCTCTAGAAAACAACAGGGGTTTGACTTCCCAAGAGTTTTGGTCAGTAGTTTCTGATTCTTATGGTTACTTGGGTTGGTGCAGGTAGTGCATGAACAAATCCCATTCATAAGTAAAGGGATTTGTGTGCCTGCCTGCTTCCCTCCCCCTCCCCTGCCGACACCCCTGTTTTTAAGCGTATTCTTTTAAATTTAGCAAACATGAAAAGAAATTGTTAAACTCTGGTAATAACTGAATGATAAAAGTGATGTATTGTTTCAAACAGGATTTCAGTCAGCATTAATAAGACAACCTATGTCATTATTAATGGATATGAGAATGGACTGGGGAAAAAAACCCCGTGGATTTGTTTGGGGTTTTTTTTCCGCTTAGTTACTTTAAGGTTTCCTCACTTTCTAAAATGAAAAAAAAACAAACAAAAAAACAAAAACAGAATAGACTGAAATGCATCCACCTTTCTAGAAGTGCTCTCACCAATTCCCACTTTTGGAGGCTTGGTGCAAGGTGGGTGTTGGTCTCATCTCTGGGGCAACCACTGTAAGGACAAGAGAAAACGGCCTCATGCTGTGCCATGGGAGGTCCAGGGTGGACATCAGGAAGAATTTCTGCACTGAAAGGCTGGTCAAACTCTGGAAAGCACTGCCCAGGGAACTGGTGGAGTCACCATCCCTGGAACTGTTCAAGAAATGACTTGATGTGGCACTCATTGCTATGGTTTAGTTTAGAAGGTGGTCAGTCAAAGGTTGCACTAGATGGTCTTGGAGGTCTTTTCCAACCTTAATGATTCTATGATTCCTTCTATCCAAATTAAGCTAAGTCCATCTATGTTTTACAAAATTGTCAAACTAACTTAAACTCATTTTAAGTATCTTAAACCAGGCCATCAATGACTAAAACACCTACATATTAACCACAAAATCCAAAGGTAAATTAAGACAAATACTGTGTTTTACTGTGTAAGTCACTAACAATGTTACTCAAAATTATGCTGGAGCACTGCAGAATCCTCGTATGTAACAAGGGCTAGTCTCTGCTGAGAGCTCAGTGTTTCAATAATACGTAGAAAGGTCTCCTATTCTTACTTTTTTTCAGTCATGAAGTAATATCTTAACAACTGAAATTATTTTAAAAATACCAAATACAAGTAGTTGAGGTCAACTCTGTAGGTGAGGGCAGCAGGATCTGGTGTACAACTTACGGGGCTCTGATCCAGGAAAAAGCATAAGCAAGTGCTTAAATCCATTCCTTTTCAGGAAAGAATTTCGGCACATGCTAGATTTTAAGCATATGCCTAAAGTTAAAGTCAAGCATATGGTGAAATGTTTTCCTGAATGGAGGCTTTCCCAAGTAAAGCCTTTATAGGGCAACGTATGGCATTTTTGAGGAAACCTAAAACATTCTCACTCTTCACAGAAAGGCAGAGAAACAGTTCCAATCTTTTTTGAAATACCTGCTTTATCGGATTCTATCAAGGAAGGATATATTTGGATTTATTGAATTCTGTCAAGGTTTAACATAAAACCTATGAAGTGCAAGAACAACAAAACCAAAATATTAATGTTGTAGGCTCATTCAATAAGCAGACACAGATCTCTAGAATTTTCAAAGAAGATAAATTAGTCCCTAATGCACTCATCAAAGGGAACAGAAATGTTACCTAGTATGTTTTGTATTAGCCTTTCACTTTATCTCCTTTACTAGAGTTTTTTTCTTCTTACTTTTTTTATGTTTGGTGAGAAATTAGGTCATGACTGCAGTCAGGGTACACACAAGACATGTAAGCCATAAATCTCCCTTCTGCAGGCTGTTTTCCATTCTGTTCTCAATTTATTTCTATTTTGTTAATAATAACCCCACAGCCTAATTCAGCAAAATAACGTGGTGCTGGGCTGTGACCAGCCTTGAGCAGATGCATGTGATGAGCTTCTGAGGAAGTAGAAGGAACCTTTCCTTCCAGCTTCTTCCAGCTGTGGTGCCACTGGCTAGCACCGGCTTGCTCAGGAGCAGACTGAGCCCATACATGAATGCTCCTGTGCGCAGGTCAGGCTGTGCCTCGTGCCCTAATGACCAAACATTGCAGCCAAACCAGGCATCCTCCAGAAATCTCCCTGATCGAGGGGAATAGGGAGGAAGGGACAAGGGATTCTTCCTTTTTTCTCACTCACAATGTTTTGGGCATGGCAATCATGGGTTCCAGCCCGGAAGGTTTGGTTACTGTTAGCATATTTACATGCTGTTAGGTTCCCTTTCAAGTTGAGTTCTACTCAGAAAATAACAACAACTTGTTTCTAAGCCTTCGTTGAAGAAAACAGATATCTTTTCAAGTGTCAATTCCACTGGATTATTCAAGAGAGCAGAGGTTTATTATGTGTTTTTTGTTCATGACCACTCCAAGTAGCAAAAGGATGCCATAAATCACATCAGACACCTCACTTCCAGTTTGGCTCTTTGATTCATCCCAACTCATGACAAAAAGTATCACTGATGATAGCAGGGAACTTCTCTATTTATTATGATTATAGCACAAATATAACAAAATATTTAATGTTATTACTAAAAAGACTTCTTTTTTACTTGATCATTGCATATTTCAGCTGCATCTTTCTTTAAAATTGGTTATTCAGGCTGCCTCTCACATTATCTATTTGATATCTCTTTTCTTTGTCCCCCTCAGGAGATCTGTGGAGGTCCTGGGAAGCCCAAGGGATTCAGAGCCAAAGATATTTTAGGGTGCTGTGGGTGGAGGAGGAAGAGAGGACATATTTGCATCAGGTTCTGGACATGTCTATATAATAATGAAGATTTCCTTATGCCCTGAAACTTACCAAGATAAAAAGTAAATCTTAAATCCTGACTGATTGTAAAATCAAGGCCCTCTATGAAAATGAGTATGGTTACTTCAATAAAGACAAGTCAAGTCTGTTGTGACAGAAGCATCCATCTGAATTATTTAATATATGGATTTAAATCAATGTAGTGGGGTAGGATGTCCATCCTTAGGGTTTTGGACAGAACTCCCCATNCAATAGAAAAAAAATGGAGCTGAAACAATTTCCTCTGAAGTTTCTTACCAAAATAATGATTATATTGGGGTAGGATGTCCATCCTGAGGGTTTTGGACAGAACTCCCCATCTAGACCAGAAAAGCATTCCCGATAAAAATGTGTTAGAAATGGATATATTCCTATGAAAACCTCTCGGTTTTCTCTCCCCATTAGCATTTTCTGATGAAAACAGGAAAACATTTAATCAAAAAGAATCCCGTCAGTTTTAGCTGATAATTAATATCAACAAATTAATGTTCATCCCTCTCCACCATCCCTCTACCACCTCAGTGTCTGCAGAACAAAGCGCTGCTTGCAGATGAAGTGTAAGAACACAAAATACACCCACCAATATGTCCTCTCCCACTTCCATTAGTGTGTCCAGAAAGAAATTTGCCATATTTTCAGATCCTCATTTCACTCACCTTCTCGAAGTCTGTGATCTGAGCTCCCTCAGGCAGCGATAAGGATGCAGTAACACCTGAGGTACCTTTTCTTTGTGGAAGTGAGAACTACAGCAGGAAGTGCAGACCTGAGGCCAGAGAATAAAGAGGAGATCATCGTCACTGCTGTCCTTCCTCTGCCAGCACTGACTCACAGGAAAAGGCACTGCTCTTCCTTTCTTTTCTCTCTCTGAACTGTGAGCCAATCCGGTTGATGTAAATGACAAGTAGTTTCTTTGCTGTTTGGTTTTTTTTTCTGAGTGTTTGACTTCTGTCCAACTCTACCTGCTTTGCTCCAGCCTGGGGTAGCTGATCATGCTAAAATGAGGCAGGTTAAGTTGCTTAAAGATGAGGAACAGGAGAAAAGCAGACTGTGAGGACAGGAAAGGAAAGGGGGGAAAACACCACTAAGATAAATACCATAAAACAAAACAAAACAGAGCCAGGGTGACTTCTCAGTCACCCTGGGGTTAGAAGGACAGAGATGTTATCAGAGTAAGGAACAATCTGAGGAAAATGGGGGCAAGGCAGAAAGAGGCAGAGAAAAGTGCACTGGGAGGGCTGTGGCAGGGAGGGGGAGTAAGCAGAAAAGAGAATTAGGCAAAAAAAGCAGATCTGCAGCTGTGGAAGTCTACTGGGGGTGCAGGCACACCTTGGTGATCCTAGGATGATCCATCCAAAACTTGGGGAGGCAAAGTGAGGGATGCACATGAAGAGAAACTGGTAGAGTAAGGAAATGTCTAGTGCTTTTCTGTTCCTCCCCAGCCTGTAAACAACCTTTTCTACTGCTACCCAGCCCTTCAGTACTCTTTATTACTGATATAAATAATTTTCAAATCAAAATGGGGAGGAGATGATTTTGAAACTAAATATGGCATATTTCTCAAAAGAGGAATGCTTCCTGGGAGGTGAAGAAAAGGGAAGTGGGGCTAGGATAACTCTGTAAAAGAAGAACAGTTACAACAGACAAAGAGTAAATATTAAGAAGGAACAGATAAAGGGAAGAAGATGAAAAAGATAAAAGTGATGGATGAGAGGAAGAAAGGAAATAGAAGGAGCCAAAATAATGAGAACAAAGGAAAAGAATAAAGAAAAGGAAGCACAGAGGAGAAAACCACATCCAAATGAATACCTGGAGTTCCTAATGATTAATATATTTTCTTTTACTGAGAGAAATTTCATGCTACACTTAAATAGTAGATTTACACCTTTTAAAAACAAGGTGTCAGATTTGAGCTTTTTAGGGTTAAAGTGCTCAAACTGATTAAGCTCCATTCTCAGTGGAGTAAGCAATGTCCCAGCTACAAAATTAATATTTTCCTCCCCTTCAGTGTACATAAGAAAACATTAAAGTGAGTGAAAGGAAACAAATATGCTCTCAGTTATACATCTTTAAAATAATTAATACAATGATAACATTTCACAGGTATAACTAGATTCGAGTATTTGAGGGAATCTAGCTAGATTTACATTTGACTCCCAATAAACAGAAAGTTTAAAAAAAAAAAAAAAAAAAAGAGAGAAAGGAATTTATTATGTGTATCTTCAGCCATCTGTATTGCCCATGGCATGGCTATCCGTCATGAACAATGCATTCAGACTTTATAACCCAAATATTCTGCAAACAAATAACACCTTAAAACAGCAAACCAAACAATAGAACAGGGATTATTGTGTCCCTTCCTTTTCACCAGTATACACAGCAAAGGAGACATAGGAGGAAATCAACTGTAAATGGCATCTTCAGTAATGAAGGGAAAAGCTGGATATCCACAAGTCTGTTTCCTAGGCAACTGAATGGAGGGACAATCAGAATCTCTCAATTGCACCCCATTATAGATATTTTCTACACAGACCAGCAAAAGGAAGAAAAAGGTGATTGGAAAATCTTCAGTAAAAATCATCCTGGAGCACTTTGAAAGCATGGGGGAAGTGAACAGATAATACATAAAATGGCTGCCTATGTGTAGCTCCTGATTGCAATCATCTTCAGAGCTGTGAGAAGAGAGATGACAGGAAAATCATACATTTAAAAAAAGGTCCCAGATTTCATCCCTGACTCTCAGGATGGGGCTGCACTGACAATTATATTTTATAGGAATATCTCACAAATGGACCTTGACACTGTGTATAGAGGGATTATTCTGAAATATGCATTGTAAATTCACTCTCTGCATTGTACTTTGGCACCCCACCAATGTAATGGTCCAAGATTGTTAATATGACCTGATGAACCAGAGCTGTTGTTGATCCACTAATATCTTTTCTCTGAATAATTTATAGAATGCACAAACTTAGATAAATGAAATAAGCATATGCCAAGGGAGATCACTTTTTTCTGCACTGGCTAATCTCTTAGTACCAAAAGTAACAGTACATGCCTTATTCACAAACATACTGGGGGGAAAAAATAGACATGTGAGTAGTTAGAGGATAAAAATATTACAAGGTATCAAAGCTAGACAGATAAATGAATGAATCTAGATGAGCCATAGGGACTTATTGCATCCCTATATGTAACAATATTAAGTATTACAGCTATCCTGGCCATCCCAGGAAATGTTCTGGGTAAAGCCCAACTAAGGGAAGCTTAAATTACTTATTAGCATGTATGCCTTCACTCTTCTTTTCTGCCCTGTCCCAGCAGATTTTCTTTTTTCACATCTTAATTTTTTCCTAATTTTTGTGTTGTTCTTTTGTTGCATTTTTTCCTCTCTTTTTGTTGTTTTGGTTTTTATTTTTACTATGAGCCAAAGGTCTAATAGTCAGTTTTCTAAGGCTGACCATACCAGCACAAAGTCATCACAGAATCACAGAATCATGGAATCATAGAATGCTTTGGATTGGGAAGGACCTTAAAGGACATCTCATTCTAAACATCTTTCACTAGACCAGGCTACTCAGAGCCCCATCCAACATTGCATTGAACAACTTCAAAGATGGGACATCCACAATTTCTCTGGGCAACCTTTTCCAGTCCCTCACCACCCTCACAATAAAGAATTTTTTTCCTAATATCTAATCTAAATCTACTCTCTTTCAGTTTGGAGCTATTTCCCCTTGTCCTGTTACTACATGCCCTAGTAAATATTTTTTTCTCCATCTTTCCTGTACAGTCTCTCTGGGTACTGGAAGGCTACATTAGATCACCCCGAAGTCCTCTTTTTCAGGCTGAACAATCCCAATTCTCTCAGTCTTTCCTCACAACAGGGCTGCCCCATCCCTCTGATCATCTCTGTGGCCTCCTCTGGACTCACTCCACCAGGTCCATGTCCTTCCTGTGCTGGGATCCCAGAGCTGGATGCAGCACTGCAGGTGGGGTCTCACCAGAGCAGAGGGGCAGAATCCCCTCCCTCACGTGCTGCCCACAACTGCTTTGGATGCAGCCCAGGGCACATTTGGCTTTCTGAGCTACAAGGGACATGTCTGGGTCATGTCCAGCCTCTCACCCCCCTGCACCCCCAAATCCTTCTGAGCAGGGCTGCTCTGGAGCTGTTCATCCCCAGCCTGTGCTGATACCGGGGGTTGCCCCGACCCAGGGGCAGCATCTTGTACTTGGTTTTGTTAAACCTCATGAGATTCCTATGGGCCTCTTCTCCAGCTTGTCCAGGTCCCTCTGGATGGCATCCTGTTCTTCAGGAGTGTCACTGCACCACAGCTTGGTGTCATCTGCAAATTTGCTGAGGGTGCACCTGATCCCTTTGTCTATGAAGTCTTCGTTTTAACACAGATAGAAGTGCCCTAAGCCAAGATGCACCCTATCACCTAATCTGTGAAACCTTTCCCCACTTAATGTTCCTAAGAAAAGAACTTACAAACAGAACATTGTATTTCCTGATTTGAACTGTAAGCCAAAATACATCTTTCACATCGCAACAAGTATTAGCAAAGTACAGAAAAAACATCATCAATCCTGACTGAGTTCCTTTACTGGAGATTGTAACTAGTCCAGCACAATAAAAGGCCAGAGAAACACTATCAGAGAGGGCTTCTGGATAGTAGTAGGAACCAAACTTTTTTCTGGAATTTCAGGACTTTATATATTTGTGCTCATTTCTGGTCTTATTTCTCACAAAGGAATGGCCTATTTGATGAGGGACCAAATTAAACCTCTTTACACTCTGCTTGACTCAGGCTCTTCAGTTTCAGAGGAGGTATATTTTGGTTCATTTCCAGGGTTTTGGGGTTTTTTTTTTTACTCTGTAATCGACTGGTCTGCTTTACTGGGTGGAGTTCAAAATATTGATATGTATTGGAAGCTTTATTATAAGATGGGGATAACAAGTGCACAACACAAAACTGTGTAGGCAAAACTTAATAAAAATATATGCAGGAAGAATATGGAAGGAAACAAAAAAATATGTTTGGGAAATATTATATATGGGCAGTAGCTGCATGCATCCTTTTGATGTGGGAAGCAGGAAAACATTTTTAAAATATCAATTTTTACTCGCAGGTAGAACCAAACACCAGTTTTAATGAATAATTCAACACTATTATTTTCTCTGGGATGGAAAGTCCATTGGTTAGATGGATAGATAGATCGATAGATCGATAGATCGATAGATCGATAGATCGATAGATCGATAGATAGATAGATAGATAGATGAATGGATGGATGAATTCTGGTAAAAAAAGCTGTCTTCTGAAATGAGCAAGAGAAATTGACAATTTTTTTTTTGTCAGAAAATTTTAGTCTGAAAATATATCCCAAAACACCAAAACAGAAGTGCTCAACAGTAGCATTGCAGCTCAGCTAATTTGCAAAAACTTCCACTGATTTCTATCTTCACTACTAACAAAACCCAAACACCCCTCATTTAATCTGAAACAGGTGGTAGAAAAACTAGCATTTGGGCAGCAGTTCTATCAGCAGCATCTCATCATACACTAAAAACAGACAAAACCAACTGACTGAACCAAACCTGGAGCTCTCCACTCACAGGTAGACAGTCCTCTTAAGTTCTCTGGAATAGCAAAATCCTCTGTAATTTGATTATCTTTTCTCAGTCACTGCTACCTTAGTTTCTTTTTCATCTTATCTAACAATCCTAAATGTGTTTCTATTTATCAGTTTGATATAGTTTATACAGAATTACTATGCCAGTGTTGGTACAGCTTACATGTGTTAGGGTATCCCCATGAAAACTGTCCCCTTTGTCCTTCCAGAGAGAAAATTCACGCTTAGGGAAGTATTTCAGGTTTTATTATTTCATTTTCTTTCTTGCTAAAGCACAAAATAGATGATATCTTGAAATTGAAGGGAACAAAATTTCATTCAGGGAAGAAAAAAATGTAATTAAGCATACTTTTGTAAGTAAAATGAATGAAATACAGGAGTCCATATCCTAAACAGGACCACGGAACATGGAGGAGATTGGCCAAACCACTCACTGCTCTGTGAATAGATTAACTTTCTGTAGGTTGTCTCCAGAAGCACATGGTGGTGGAGGTAGGACCACATCCAGAGACTATCTAGGTGCAATAATCCAAAAATCCAGCTAGAAAACACTTGGAACATGTTCCTGAGAGAAAATTAAGGGACGAAGCTTTTGGGTAGTGAAGTAGCTGGAAAGAAGTCTCAGAAGAAAAGCAAGCTTTCAAATACTGTTCCTATTATAAGGGTGAAAAGGACATTATGTACATTATTCATAAAGAAATAGCTTTGCAGTATGCACATCACTTATTCAATGAAATCATCAATAGACTTCCCTTAAAAACCCCTGCCAAGCTCCTCAAAGCTGGCTAGGGCTCTGTGCAGGAAGGATAGTGCTATTAGTACAGCAGGGAATGGATTTGTTTCCAGTGTACCTGGCAAGCATCTGTAGAAACACACGATGACATCAGTCACAGCCAGGACCACACAAGTGCATTCACATGTAGCTGTAAGTCTATTGGACAGCCAGCACATATGGTTTATACTCTTCTCCTTCTCAGTCAGGAAAGACTCCAGCTATTTTTAAGCCTGGATATGCATATGGCCAATGTAAAGATATTCCTTGTGCAGAGGAAGAAAAGGGAATACTTAAATTTTTCAAAGTGCTCTCTTTATTTCTGACTTTTCTTTTTCCTTTGTTCTTACTCACTCTTTCCAGGGAACAGTGAAGGGTCATCCAGGAACTCTTGTAATCTCTAGGGTTTGAATTAACACCCACAAAATCACAAAGTTTATTTTTTCATGTACAGTATGAAGTGACCAGCTGGGACAGTGTGCTCCCACATGTGCAGTGGTGCACACTCAGGTTGGCAACAGCTGCTCAAGTAGAGCAGTCAGGGACAAAGCCTACAATAAGGAATATTTGCATCAAGGTTTATTATTGCACCAAGGTTTAATATTCCTACAATAAGGAATACTAAACCATCTTCAGATGACTGTGCACTCACCTCAAGAGTTAAGACGCAGCAGAGAGCAAGCAAAGTCGTAATTCTCATAGTTGTCCAGAAGTTAACTTCTAAAATAGAAAAAGTGGCTAAATCCTTTGCATAAATTATTGCCAATTGTCTATCTAACTTTTGTTACAATAGGAACCATGACAAAGACCTTGGAAACCATGATTCATGAATTTTCCAGGAGCAGCCAAGTGCATCACCCTCTGAAAAGAATATAAAGGAGGAAAGTTTACATTTGTGAAAAATGCCAGCCATTGGCATGCACTTTTCACACTCCTTTAAAGAAAAGTAGCAGTAAAGCAGAAACTATCTACATTGAGGAGAGTCTGTCAGTCATTAAATGACTGCCTGGGGTTGTGTCAGTCTCAATGTTGTATACCACTGTAGCAAAAGAAACCAAAGTGACAGTTTCAACATAACTTATCCTTTAATAAGGATAATAATTGTACAATATGAAAATACATGCTTTGCTCATTTTGCTCACTTCTTTTTTTTTTTTTAATGTAGATGAAAATTGAAAAGAGAGTGGAGGTCATTTAGCTCCACACAGGATGCCTTTGCTGATACTTTCTCAATGCCTCAGAAATACTTAGAAAAAAGAGTACTAGATGACTATATTTCCATTTCCCATTTTCAAGCAAAACCACGGTGATTCTGGGCCACTTAATTTAATTTCACTTGTTGCATTACCTCAGGGTTTGTTTTTTAATAAAGTGTTTTGATACAGTGCTAGGGAGTTGTGGCTTAGCATTTGTGAAAAGGCAGCTTGATATGTATCTCTACAGTTCTTGAAAGAATTTGAAAAGATGACCTTATGACGCACATAATGATATTACGTGTTGAAAAACATTACTCATATTCAGTCACCAGCCAAAAGGCACAGGCTACATTTAAAAAAAAGATTACATGGTGACCAGCTTACTGAATCCATTACTCCATGACTTGTGTACTCAAAAGATTTGTTAGAGGCGAGGTCCTTCAGACTGGGCCCTGTACAGATGCTTTTGAAGTTTTTAAGAAAGCTCAGAAAGCTCACAGTCACAGTGGCACCGCTGAGAGTACCCCTCAGAGATATTTGGTCATTGTTCAAACTATTTTGTTTATGCTTATTCCAGCATTTACACTCTGGGTAACTTCTCCAGTTTTAATTTCTAACTTCTGATGTTCGAGAAAATGAGAAGCTTTGTAATAGCTGCTATTGTCTCATTTGATTACAGCAGAGTAGCAGATTTTAAATGTCATTATTATTTATGGGAATATGTGGTAGATATTATATCTATCTATGAAACTGTGTTGATGTCATCATTCTGTTCATTCCACCAGCCCCCAAAGTTTTGCAGCTAACTTTGACTTCCCACCAACACATTCTATTCCTTAGACCCTATAAATTAACGAATATTAGAAACTTATCAGAGCTGACTCTGATTTTGATTCCCCAAGAATTCTTAAGCTAGCCTTGTATTTTATTTGTCTACATTTTGAGGTAGCTGTCATGCACATTAAGCATGAGCACGGTAGGTGAACACTCCTATGAACCAAACGAATTGGTAGCTGCGGTCTCTACATTCAGGGGCTTAGTCTTTCTATGAACAGTTCAGACTGCTGCCTTAGCAGCTTTTGGGATGAGCAGCCTCCAGAGAGGATGGAAGGACAGGCAGTGTTGGTGGGCTCACGTGCTGGGTGTGCACAATCAGCTGCCAGGCACGGCGGCTCTGGCAGTGCCCATGTTTGGCGTCAGAGCACGCTGCTCTCTCTGGCCAGGAGTCTGGAGCTCTCGTGCATCTCTAAACCTCTTGCCAGATGGATGTGCACTAGCTCTGACAGATCCCAGGGCAGAGTTATTACCCAAATACTGGCAGGATCAATGGCTTCTCCAGCGAGTGGCAAGAGTAATAAAACCATCTGGCTTTTCAGAGCCCAGCAGGACAGCAGCTTATGTGTTTATACACACCAGTTGCCTGTTTTGCCATACAGCTCTTCCTATTATAGAAAGCTATCCTGATACTTTCTATGAAATTAAGATACAGGCTAGTCACATATCTCATTGTGATCCTTTAGACAGCAGATTTTTCTGAAAGTTGATCCAAATCTGGGACAATAACTACGTGATTGCAAATCATCTCACTACATTGTTAGTGATTATACCTCTGAGCCACAGACAAAATATAGCCAGGACAGAAATGAAGCCACTGATTAGTTGGAGCCCAGAGTGTCAGAATTGTATAAAAGTTCATGAAATGCTGCCAGAGTAGACTTCTGAAAAATAAACAAAAATTACATAGAGTAGTGAATAAAAAAGAGTGGAAAAAATTAACCTTTAAAACAAAACTGAAAATCAGGTACATAAGATATCACCATCTGAGAAGTGAAGAGCAAGTCTCCAACCAGACTGGAATTTAATCATGTCAGTATTTGGATTACAAGAGTGTGAACAAAAGCTACAAAAACAAACCCTGCCTTAGAAGTTTGAAATGTTTCTCCTGAAGATCTTAGTTTATCAGTATCTCATTTGATATGGATTCTGTAGCTGTATCTATGTCTAATTTGAATCTGCCATAATAATCTTAAAAGGGCTCTATAACATTATTATTATTATGCTAAATGAGAGTAGAACTTTATTTAGGCTAAAGCTATATATGTGACTATGGACAATTCTGTAAATTTTAAAACAACAAAAAAATTAATCCCTGACTGTCTGCAAAACCATGATAGGTGAACTATAGCTGTTTCCCACAGTGATTTGAAGGACAGTGTCTTTTACACAGACAACTATATTTAGTACGATGATGAACATTACCTGAGAACAGAAAATCAGGGAATCACCACTTGGAGTGTAAAACTGCCAGACTAAAAAAGAAAATAAAATATCACCTTTTCTAAAAGATAAAGGTTTATCTGGATATTTAGTCCTGAAGTTAGGCTGGTTTGGAGAAGAAAGCTGGTAGAGGTGACCTCCAGAAGTCCCTTCCAAATGAAATATTTCTGGGGTTTGATCCTGTCAGTGATCCTGTGAATGTAAGAGCCCTACCACATAGTCTGAAAAACACTGTGGAGCAGTGAGAACACGATTAAAGGCCAGATGTGTTAGATGCCAAAACAACTGCTGCACGGCTTTGGAAAATGAAACCTAGAATAGGAGGCCTGCAGCTGTTTCCAAGGTATGTCTACCATTAAAAAAATAAAACCATAAAAACCTTCCTGCTATGTGTATGTACCCACAACATTCCTGCTTTTTCCTGATCACTGTCAAGGCACCCTGCTCTGACCCACAGAGAAAAGGCATCTGCACAGCAGGCAGATAAAAAGGTTATTTGGGAGACCTGACATAATCCATGAATTACTATATGAGTTAATTGTATACTTTTTGTTGTTGTTGTTGTTAATAGAGAAGTTTGAAAAGGACTGATATTAAATGTATTAAATATATTTATATTAATATTAAACATATGGAAATATCAAACGTATTTCCTAGAATTATTAACTGGAATATTTTTGTTTTTCTTCATTCTTAAATTTACAGAGCTGTACTGCAGTTATCTTTGTTTGTAGGTCATATTTTCAAGCATGACCTCAAGACCTTTGTATTTGGATGCTGCAATCAATCATTAGGTAAATTATGTGGCTTTAAGGGAGTGGTCAGTTTCTAGTGAAAATCCTTGAAAAGTGTGTTTTTTAGCACAAGTGGATTTACCTGAAGGGTAAGTCTGGGTCCCTGCCACTACCTCCTGGCATAAGGCATGCAGATTCATGGCATGGCTGGAGCCTACGATGTGTAATTCCTCTCAAAGGAGGACAGTGTCTGCTCCTGAATCTCCTGTGACCTGAGCATCCCAACCTGGCTGTGATTGCCACTTTTTCTATCCTTAAAACTAAAAGTGTCATTAAAACTAAAGATCCTTCAGTTGAGTCTCACTAGATTCTTATTTACTCTTCTCCTAGTTCTAATTTATCACATTTCTAAAATTAAAAATAAAAGAAGCTACATCTGAAGTGATTGCAATCTCAAATAATCTGAACTGGCAATCATCTCAAAGGTAATTATTCAAATCTTCTATTCATTCCCTACTGTTCTGGTGCAAGGCTATTCTTGTAAGACAGGCACTTCTAAATTCACTCAAATCAGTAACAGGAAACACCAAAGTTTTAAGGCTTTTTTCTTCTGCTTTCAGCTGATCTCTATGGTTTCTCTATTCTGTGGTAGCTTAGCCTGTTTTTTTTTCTTTTCCTATGATTTTATTGTTTTCACAGGTCATTGTTACTATTTTACATTTCTCTCTAAGGCTAAAGTGCACACCTAGGTTTTATTGATGTTGATACTTTAGCTGGGCTTCAATGACACTGTATTCATTTGCTGAATTATGCCTGTCTTTTGAAAAGTGGTCTGCTCTAAACTGACCAAGAAAATAGAGACCTCTCACAGTAATTCCTAGATGTCATTCAGTGTCCAGTAATCCTAATTTTGAAACTAAAATCTCTGGCTGCCCTCTCAGACTGCTAGTCATCACCCAAAGAGCAGGACTCAAAAGTCAAGTGATGCCAGAGGGTTCAGGAATGTGGATGCCCAAGCTCTACAGATACTGATAGTATTGGCTCTTACAAACATTTTGTTTCCAAAGACTATTGACAATATCCATTGTTTCTGCTCATGTTGCTAGTAAAGTCACAACAGTTATTCAACAGGATGGATTATTTTCCACAGAAATAAAACCAGCAGAAGGGAATAACAATATGCTGATTTACAAAGGAAGAAAATTATTTAATAAAGTGTGTAACTCTCGGTCCTTCATTTGGTCCTCTGTCACTCAGAAAGTCAAAGCTGTCAAGCAGCAACGCAGGACTTATACTCAGTGGATCTTTTTAACTTTGCAGCATCTCCACTTGCACTGACATCATATTCCTCCCATCAGTATCAAAGGTGTGAGCTAAATAAGAATTTGTTTTCTGACAGAAACATCTCTTAGATGAAAGGGCACCATGTTAACTTTTAATATGCCAGCCTTGCTACTCCCTCTGTGTTGGTGGTTGATAGGATTGTGAGTAGCATAGCTATCACTAAAACCCTACCTCTCCACTAAGAATAAGACTGACATGGTTTTCTTCCCACTGATAACACCCTTCTTTGTTTAGGGGGTGGGTGAGAGCTGAGCTTTCTGTGGGCAGAGTGTGCAAATGCACTCCTACTGAAGAAAGTAAGGAGCAAGGAAAGAATTTTTCGCCTGAAACAGTTCATTTCCTGGCCATCTCCTGGGGCAGCACTCGCACATGCTACTCTTCATTTAAGAGACTTCAGCTTTACATGTTAGTCTTTTATTCAGAATGGTAAGATGGCAGCCAAAAGTAGTATGAGATAATAACAGGTATCACATACTGCTTGTGGTTTCATAGTATCCAAAGTCTGCCAGACTAGTTGGATTATGGGCATTTTAAAGTTAATAAAAACCAATTTGTTTAAAAAGAAATTACCCATTTGGCTGTTGTTGATCATCCAGTTGGTCTTATTTTTCCAAGAGGCAGAACACATCTGCATCCAATTAGTATATTAGTTGGAGTGCCTCTGCACTGCTGCATTACAGTTCTGTGCATGGCTTGAAAAAATATGTGGGATGTAAACTCTTCTCTCATCTTGTTGCAAATCAGCGGAGGCTTTAGGGGAGCCACAGAACCCAGGGGGGTGGGGGAGAAAGAGAGGCTGGAGTGAGGGAGTGAATACCAACAGGATTGGGCTCAGCTCCTTGAGCTCAGTTAGGTTATTTTTTGTATTAAAGGTAAATCTTATACTTGGTTTCTGAAACAACAAAGTAAAAAAGAAAATCTCTATTAATTTTAATGGAATGTAATGTAGGCTTCACATGATCATAAATAGAGCACCACTGGTGCAAAACAACAGTACATTATTGGTTCTGTGTTTGTGCCTGCCTTCTCTTCATCCTTCTTAATCCTGCTGGGGTAGTCAGAGACACATAAATATCAATTAAAGACACAACTAATACAATTAAACCAAAGCAGCAAGCTCCTTCAATGGTAGTTTGTATTTAACCATCTTATTTATGGAATAACCTCATTCTCTTCCCAAACATTACGGTCAGCCTGAGAGCTGTCACTGCATCTGCTCTAGGCTGAAGGTGGAGAGTGACAGGAGTCTGAGATCTCATGGCTGTGAGAAGCATAATAATAACAAGGGAATTTGAGAAAGCTGCAGGATGAGGAAAGCTTCAGGCTTCAGAGTGCGTTTTTAAACAGAAGGGGTTGAAATGACACAAATGGTGTTCCCCAGGGCTTCAGCAGGGGATGAGATAGAGTTGGAGAGGTGAGTGATTTCCTTGCTCCAGGTAGGCCTGCAGAGTCCAGGGGGCGAGTTGCCCCCTCTGCCCATCAGGGCAGCAGCACATGCAGAGCCTGGTGGAGCTGGCTGCAATGAGCCCACATGCCCTCATACTGACAAGCATGGGCTGCAGTGCCTGTCCCCTCTTGTGAGCTGACACTGGTCAAATGCCAGGCGTCAGTGAAAGCCACTCACTCACTCCCTTCTACAGCTGGAAAGAGGAGAGAATTTAATGAAGGGTTCATGGGTTGAGGGAGGTAAAGACTGGGACAGATTGCTCACCAAATACCATCACAGGGAAACAAGCTCACCTTCAAGAAATGAATCGAGTTTATTACTAACAAAATTAGAGCAGGAAATGAGAAGAAAAATAAAACCTTAAAAACACCTTTCCCCCCATACCTCCCTCCTTCCAGCTGTACCTCCTACCCCAGTGGTGCAAGGAGCCAGGGAATGGGGGTTATGGTCAGTTCATCCCCTGTGGCTTCCCCTGCTGCTCAGGGAGTCCTTCCCCTGCTGTGCTGTGGGGTCCCTCCCACAGGAGACAATTCTCCATGAACTTCTTCAATGTGAGTCCATCCCACAGACAATGGGGACTCCCTGGGACGTGAGTCCCTCCCACAAGCAACAGCACCTCCCAAACTGCTGTGGTGTGGGTCAGTCTTCCATGGGGTGCAGTCCTCTAAGGACAGGCTGCTCCAGCCTGGAAAGAGGGTCCCTCTCTCCACCACACCTCCCACGGGGACACAACCTCCTCTCAGGCATCCACCTGCTCTGGTGTGGGTCTCCTCCATGGACTGCAGGTGGATCTCTGCATCCCTGTGGTTCTCCATGGGCTGCAGGGGCACAGCTGCCTCACCATGGCCTGCACCGTGGGCTGCAGGGTAATCCCAGCTCTGGTGCCTGGAGCACCTCCTGCCCCTCTTGCACTGGCCTTGCTGTCTGCAGAGCTGTTCTTTGTTCTCAATTTGCTCTTCTCTGGCTGCAATTACAAAACTGTGCAACAACGTCTGTCTTGACTTCTTCTTAGCTACATCATCACAGAGGTGTTACCAACCTCTCTCATTGGCCTGGCCTTGGCCAGCAGCATGTCCATCTTCAGAGCCATCAGGAATTGGCTTTGCAGACATTGTCATTGTGGAAGCTTCCAACAGCTTCCCACAGAAGCCACCCCTGTAGCCCCTCTGCTACCAAAATCAGGCCACACAAAACCAATACACCCCACCCACCTCCCTTCTCCAGCCTCTCAGGTTGGTGATTCCCTTTCAGCATTTCTCTCTGGCACACTGCCCTCCATGCCACAAGATAAGTAAAAAGAAATCATTATATAAATTAAAGAACAAAGCTCAGTTGTTGCCTGACTGAAATTGCTTTTCCATATGTGCTCAAGGCAGACTGAGGACTGGAATCACCAGCTTTGCTGTGGTGGACTCCTGTGTGCATCCCACAAGTGCACAGCTCTGGGAAGCAGATCCTCACCCCTGGACGCCCATGCTCAGAGAACATCAAGGCTTTTCTGAGCAAAGGTCAAATGAAGGCAGCCTCCTTCAACACATGGCAAAGAGAAGCCACATTTTTAAGAGGCTCTAAGTTTTTGTGTTGGGCAAAGGCTTAAGGTAAAGCCAAAGGCAAAGGTATTTAAATGCTTGCTCAAGGCACAGCATCCAAAATTCACAAAATTCACATTCTGATAAGGCATCTATCAGACTTCCTGACTCTGAGCGACTGGAACACATGCTCTGTCAGGAATGAAAAAACATTGGGAGGATGCCCTGAATGATTGAGACTTCTAGCAGTGTGGAGATCTATTCTTTATTCTGATTGTGCAATCTGAATGCACCTGCAAAAAGAAAAGTACCAGAAGGTAACATTATTTCTGACAACACCTGGTGCTACAAAACTTCGGGAGCAATTCAGATGCTTACATGTATCAGACACTGTTGGATATCTAAGGGTGATCATTCCACATTGAATCATTCCCCTGGGATGTTTGATATGTTTCACTTAATATTGGTGAAGGAGGCCAAGAATGAAATTGATGGTATGGTAACAAGCCCAGTGCAGCTAAGGCATATATCAGGGACTAAAAATTGCTGCCTAGCACCTTCAGAAGTTATCATGGAACCCATAACAGTAGTCCTTTCTTCCAAGTTGAGTGGAGGGTGTAAGAGTGTCTGTCCACAACAGATGAGCCCCAGAAGGAGCAGATTTACCTGCTGCTCCACAGAAGACTGAGAGAAACACTGTTGTACACAAAGCAACATGGGGCAACAGAAACTTGAAGAGCATGATTTTTGGATGGAGATAAGTGTGAAGATGTTTCTCTTCCTCTACTGACAGGCCTACAATTACAGATTTAGGCTAAAAGGTCTGACTTTCAGATGACTGATGCTGTGTTAGAACTCTCCCACCAAAGGAACACCACTTCAATTGAAATTAAAGATATCAGAGAGGACACACAGTTTTAATGTTCATTTTCCCTTTCTCTGCCTGAAAGGGGATGATGTGAAAGGCTGTAACCCTGAAGGCTCTGGTGTGAGGCAGCCAGATCAGCTGTGCTCCACAGGGGCTCGTGTTCTCCAGGGCTGGCTGCCTGGAAAGCCGCCGCCGCAGGAAGCCGACCTCCACCAGTCTCCTCACCTCTGAGCAGTTACTGAACATGAAAAATGAACCTGAAATCTTGTTCCTTTTGGTTAGATGAATTGCCTGATAGGTGTCAGGAAATGTCTGAAATGTAAAGTAAACTGTTGGCCTTTCTTTCCTCATAGTTTTCATAACGAACTGTAGCAGACAAGAATATTTAAATATTTTTATAATTTCTTTTCTTTCAGTTCCCACAGGAAATCACATAGAAACCTGGCCAAAAATTCATTTGGACAAGACTTCCTGTTCTTTCTGTGTCAGATGCCATGCATTAAATTGTGCAAAGTAGCTCATATTTGATTCTGTATCTATCTGAATTTAGTTAAATGTTGGGTCATGCATGCCAGAGTCTTAAATGCAGTGGTTTGTTTAATCCTAAATTAAAGCGGGCTGGTAAGATTGAACTCAAGAAACGCAAACTGATTCTTGTGACCTGCTGTAGACATTTCCACAGAAATCCATCTAACCTGTGTCTGGATTCATCTAATGAATTCTAAAATTCCAAACACCCATTCAGGGAGATGGAGGAAAAGCATTCAAAATGAAAAGTCGAAAAAAGAATATTTTGGTTGCTAGCTAAAAATAGCAACTGTCTCAACTGGCAGCTAAGCTTTTTTGATGGGAGGAATGGATAGAGCAAAAGCCAAAAGGAGAAATTTTTCAAGGCTAAAATATAATTATTCCATCAGTTTTTATGCTATGAAAATTAAGATTAGCAACATGCACACCAGTTGTGCCTTTACACTTCTTTTCTGGAGTGGTCAAGATGTGATGAAGGGAAGAGAGAAGGACAGGAATGGTATGAACCATGCTTCCATCAAATTCCAAGGTTATCTTCTTGAGAATATCTATCCTTGTCTTATTAAAAATACCCAAAAAGCAGCACAAATCCCAACCAAAAAAATCAAACAAGTAAAAACCCAACGTTATCTTTCAGAATTTTGTTTTTTTTACAAAACTTTATTCTTTAGTCTTCTTTATACACATGAGAGAGTATTACATTTTTAAAAACTCTCTGGCAGGACATTAATAGATAGTTGTAGTTTTCAATTCTACATTTAAAATTTAATGTCTTAAAATCATATAACCTTTTTGGTTTTGAATCCTTCCTAACTTCAGAGGAATACACCTAATGAGAAAGAATGGTTTTAATTAGTTTGAATAGCACTGGAATTTATATATAGCTTTAGTGTATGAAGATTGCATTGAAATTCCCTGAACATAAAAGCAAAATTAGAAGGTACAGTCTATAGATTAAAAATAAAAGTGTCTGTGTATGTGACTGATTTTTTCCTGTTAGCATCAATGATGTTTCAAATTTGAGTATTTTCATATTAGTTGAACCCACTTAAAAATGCATGAAATTAAAGAACAAGGTAAGGCTGATTTTTTTGTCCAATGATCCCCTGAAGAAAAAATTATGAAGATAACCTTATCATTGAGCAAACCACATAACCTTAGTGGGGAAAATAAAATGCCAAATCCAGGCTTTCACAATGTATAGGAAGGGAAGGTCTATCTGACCTGGTCAAATATCTTTTTGATATCTAAGAAATAGATCAGTGACTTTAACTGCATCAAGGTGGATAAGTGGATTTAATTACATTTTGCTTTCATCATTATCAGAAAAGTTTCACCATTTAATAAAAACACTGTGATGTCATTTTATTATTTCCAGGAGCTACTCCTTATCTACTGGCCAAATTTAGGGGTTGAATTTGAAATCTGCTTTCAAGTGAAAAATTTGGCTAGCATATCTAGCTGCACAGAATGTTTGCAAGTGTTCATATATATCCTGGGCTTCCTGGCTGCTGTCTAGGAAATGCTGTCATTATTTGGCTGTTTTATCTTTGCCTACAGATGCTCTGAGTGGTAGAGTGTTACTACAGTCTGAAGGAGGGATCTTTAGGAAGTGCAACCAATGTAACATAATTTTGAGGGCTTTCCATTTTAGTTTTTAAAAATGGAAGACATTGTACCTGTAGGAAAAATAAATCACCAAAAAAAAAAAAAAAAAAAAACCAAAACCCAACTGAACTGAAAAAATAAAAACAAACATCACCCAAGAAACTTTAAGGACCAAATGATCACTGTTTATTTTTTTTCCTGATGACAACTGTATCTGATGTTCTATCTGATGTTCAAGCAGCCCATCCATACAAATCTACTCTTTAGCGTAGTGGCTGCAAGTATTGTTGTGCCTGTTACTGTGTTGTTGTTATCAACTAGAATTATAATCCAAAGCTCCATAACAAATGCAAGTTCTAGGCAAGCCTGCAGTTATTTGTACATTTTCTGAATTTATTATTGTTTGTCACAAAATAGAACTGTCAAACTTCCTCTCATAGTCCAGCAATTGCAGCAGTCTCTTAGAAAACAAAAATTATGGTTTAAAATCATTTCTCTACCGAAGATTTGAGTGTGAGTCTCCAGGTGGGTGTTTTAAACACTGTAGCTGGAAGGCCCAGTCCATCTCCGTGTTTCAGTCTGAGCATAAATGATGGGGTTTAGTTGCTTATTGCCAAAGGCTCTGAAACCAAACAGACACCAGACTGTTTTCCTGTTGCTCAGAGTTATCCAAGTATTTCTTACAATTGTTTTAGTGGCAGAAGGTTGTAGTAATAAAAACCCACAGAGATGACCCAGACTGTCTGTCCTGCTTTGGGAATATTGCAGACTGTCCCAACTGGGCAATTGAGTGGCTTAGTTCTAATGGTTTGTAACAGCAATAGGAACGTCACATAAAAGTAGCTCATACAGATACAGATGTAGATATGCTTGTGTGTATATACATACATAAGTAAACACTTTTGTATACACACACACACACATACAGATATCTATCTATCTATATACACATCTTAAAGGAGGGAGCACTAATTACCTCTGATAGTCTGGCTGGAGAGCATCCCCACAATGTTCAGCTGTGTTCTGTGCCTGATCTAGGTGTTCTGTGTTCAAGCTCCTGTTCCAGGACTACAGTAATTATACATGTTCAGTTCAGAATAGGGCAGAAATAACTTCCATCCTGTGGATGTTATGAGATGTTGGATGTTTCTGTCTGGGGTAGGGGGTTAGAGGAGAGGATCTTCAAGGGTCCCTTCCAATTCAAGCCATTCTGTGATTGATCCTATTATCCATCTATTATGCAATCTGAAATGTGAAAGTCAAGGCTAAAATAGAAAAATGGAGAAAGTTTGCATCTCCTGCCAAGATGTGAAATCAGTTACCTGAATTTGGTTCATATTGAATTCAAGGATCTCCTCTCTACACGGGGTGTGATAGTACTGTGATGTTCCCTGATGTACAATACCACATCTTAATGTCAAGGCATTCATTCCAGTAATCTTTATTTCACATGAGAGTTCTCTTACCCTTCGGACACACACAGTTCTTCCAGGTGAATTAAATCTGGATTGAGGATGCCTCACTGGAGACACACTCTTCTCATGCCAGAGACTAGAGTTTCAAACTTGGGCTGGGGTTCCCAGAGGTATCACTGTTTTCCAGTCAATATAAAAGTAAAATTCTCTTTGTGGGTCGAAAGGAAGATTTTCAAAGGTGAAAATGTCAATTATTTATCTAACTCCAAGTGAACATCTGCCCTTGAAATGCCCTGTTTTGTAACATTTTCCATTAATAAAAATTAAAAGATCACATAAAGCATTTTATTCTTTGTAGTTGCTTTGATATACTGACTGTGTCAAGGTGCTTTTGTCAGTGGGAACTATTTCCAATGGTCTTATAAGGAACAATTAAGTAATCATCAAGACCAAGACAGAGACATCCTAAATAGCATTAATCCTCTGCATAGTTTTATGGCATGCCAGCACTTTGGTTTTAAGAGTGTGGACCACTGTCAGACTGAGAGAAGAGTTTGACAGCAAATTGATAGATCATCTCAGTTGCACAGTCTGTTCTCCCTGTTGACAGAAGTATTTTAGTCTTCTGAGGTGCTGCTATATAATGCAACTGTCTCACTGCTGAATATACCAGCAATTCTACACTCATTTTCTGAATTTCAGTATTTCAGCAATATTTCAAGGTTTTCCAAAGAGTTAGTGTTATAGGCACTGTAAGCCACAAGTGTTCTATAATCTTATGAGCTACATCAGGAATGTTTGTCCCTACATATACATACACAACTTAGTATTCTTTGCCCTTGCATGTCTTTGAGTTTTGATATAGAAAACATTTTGTCTCTGAGTAAACAAATCATAGAATTAGGAAAATG
>VYXD01005108.1:0-16892 GCA_013397195.1 Hylia prasina
CCTCCTGCTCCAGCAGCTCTGGGGGAAACCCACTCGAGCTCACGTGCTGAGGGGGCTCATCCTAGCCCCCATGCAGCTGCTGACCTTTGCATGGGGCAATGCATTTCCATCCATGTGCCTCATCCTGGGGCCCCTTTTTGTCTCAGAGAACCCCCACTGTTGTGGTTCACAGTTTCCAGCAACCCACTGGCTCTGACTCTTTTGGACTTATCAGCCCTTCATGACGGGTGTCAGACACCCAAGCCCCTCGGTGGCTCATCCCCCAAGGGCTTGGGCTTTTCCTGAGGCTGAGGGAAGGGAGGTGACTCATGGTGGCCACTTCTTGACTGTAGAAGGAATTCTTGCTTGCTCTCTAGTTTTCCTCAGCTGTGTGGTGAAGGTGGAGGATAAAAGAGAGCCAGTGCTATGCTTCCCTTGAGCAGACCTCTGTTGTAGGGGCAGCTCTCAGGTCTTTCATCCCACATGGCTCTTCAGCCTCCTGAGTAGTGGGACTGGTGTGCAGGTGCAACCTTGTGCGCCTCCACGCCCCTGAGGGACTGCTCTGTAGTGGCCCTTCATGCCCCCTTGTGTGACACAGCCCAGGGGACTGCATGAGAGAGGGAGAGACAGGTGAAGATGGGGGAGAACTTGTGACAGCTGTCAGGAGGTGTTTTTTCCTCCTGTTCGAGAAAAGCAGTTTGTGGTGACCAGTTCAAGCAGAAAACATCAACCTCTCTTTCCCTTGAATCAGCAGCACAAGAATGGTGTGAGTGTGTGGGTGAAGACGAGAAGAGAGAGAAAGAGAGAGAGAGAGGAGGGAGCTGGAACTGTGATGGGGAGACACGTACAACTCCACAGTCCAGCACCCTCTGCTCCCCTTCTCCTGGCTTTTTTCGGGGGACACACCGAGCTTCTGCTCTCCCCCTTCATGTCAACCCTCCCTGCACTCGTAGCCCTGGCACTGTCCCGTCTTGCCCCCCCAGCCATCCTTAGTGGGATCTGTACTGCGGGAAATGCTTGTCTCCTGTAAGGACCAGCAGAGGAGAGAGGATGTGTTTCCATCCCGCGGCCGCTTCCCGAGAGGCGGTCCCGAGGGACTGATGGGCAGCCCGGGAAAGGGACAGGCATTGCCTGGCACTGTGGGGGCATTTGGGGCCGAGGGTTTATTATGCTGAGTGAGCACGTTGTGAAATGAAGGTTTTGGAGGCGCCGTTTTACTCAGCACCCGGCTATCTTTAGCGAAGGCTCGGTGACGCTTCTCTCGAACGACCCACTTTAAACGCTGACTCCCTCGAATGGCATTTTCGTCATCTCCCAGAACAGGACCCCGGCGCAGAGATAACAGTGACCGGAGAAGGATCAGCATGGGACCGTCTTCTCAGCAGCGCCCGTGTGGGTGCCCTGGGCGGAGAGGCTGGCAGGCACGTGTGGGACTCTGGCAGAGCCATGGGAAATGACAGGCAGCTCCACAGGGAGTGGCCAGGGGCAGGGAGACAGAAGCCCAGCTGACTAAATGCTCCTTTGTGTCGGGCATTGGTAGCTTCAGCCCGGTTCTAGGCGTACCCACAGCAGAGACCTACCTTGTGCACAGCCTTAATACACCGCTTTTTTTGATCTGTCTTGGTATGTCTTACAGGTGCAAACTATCCTTACTGTGAAAAATAGGAATAGAAAACAGCATTCTGCAGTATGATCGAGTTAGTGTCGCTGAAGGAATTTTTCGTTGTGTTTGCAGATTGCTGTGATACCATGTTTTGCTCTGAGAGATTCCACTTCCACGTTTTGGCCCTTGCAGCATCAAGTCTGAAGCTGGTCACCATCTTCTGCTTTATGCTGACTTTCTGAGGTACTCCAGAATTTATTTACAGACTATAGCTGATCTAAGAAACCACGCCGTGGCTTGTAGCCTGGGTTATCAGCTGGTCTGGGTGTTCCTGAGATAGAGTGCTCGACAGAAGGACCTGGTGTAAAAAACGTCCTGATTGCTGTTTGCCCAGCACAAAAGCAAACACAGCAAGCAAAAACAAGTTACTAACTAATAAGAGATAACTAATAACTCTGTGGCAAGGGACTGTAAACAAAAAGCAGCCACACCTGGGGAAACAGAAGGGAAAGTCTGGCAGGGATGTGGTGTGAGCAAGAGCTGCTGGGCAGGTTGGTACTCAACAGGCGCCTGCACAGGCAGCAGGGTTTCCAGGGATCAGACTGGGATTAATTGCAAGACTTCTGGCACTGACTGGGAAGCTTAGGGAGCTAAAAGAGATCTAAGGTCAGCTGCAGAGGGGAAGGAGTGGAGCTGCCCCTCCCTGGGCCCTGGGGACAGATGTAGTGGTTCCCAAGCCAGCCCCGTTGCTGCAGTGGGGTCAGGCAGCAGAACACTGAAGCAGAAGGAGGCAGTGCCCACGTCTTGGCAGGCTTTGTGTGAAATGCACAGTGGGGAAAGGCATCCAAGTAGCACCCCTGGGGTAGAGGGATGCAAGCCACTCTATCCACACAGAGGGGCCACGGTGGATTCTTCCAAGGCACCAACCTGAGATGCATTCTGTGTATGAAACTGAGGGTGGGTACAAACCTCCTTTTTTGAGGAAGGACGTGGCTGCTCCAGTCTTCTTTCTGTCCCTCTGTGATGCCTGGAAGCAGCAAATTATCCCCCTAGGGGTGAGGTATACCATGTGTCAGAGGGCCCCATTCACCTGAGGTGAAGAGGATTGGAAAGGAGAAAGTTCACGTCACTCAGCAGATCTGGGTGAAACCAAAATGTGCCCCTGCAAAGTCCTTGGAGTAGGAAGAGTGACTGGGTGCCTGACTGGGAGTCTTTGCTGAAAAGGCCCTTTTTAGAGGGTTTGCTGGATGGGCAGTGGCTGAGTCACCACAGGTGCCTGATATGGTGTTAAAGAGAGTCTGGGCGTGGCCCTGCTTCCCAGAATCCCACAGGAGCACCTTTAGGAATGCATAGCTTCATGGGGTTTTTGGACAAATCTGCAGCCTCTTTCTACAGTGCTAAAAGGGGAGCACCCTTTGTATGACATCCTCAGCAGACAGCTGAATATCCCAGAGAAACCTGAGTTAGAAAGTCAGGAACAGCACTGGGGGATGCTGACTGAAGCCGTGGGCTGCATTTCTGCTAAAAAAACCCTGCTGATTTAATTACTGGAGAGAATCTGCGGCATTCATGGACATATTTGGCAGCTGGCAACTTGTATCTGGCCAGCATTCGCTGTGGAGAAGCGTGTAACTATTCTCTTCCAAAAGATCCTTCCTTGCAGGAGAGGTGGGATCCCCTTTGGTCGTCCAAAACTACCTGTGGAGATGGTGGTGGCTTATCAGTACCTTGGCCAGTATCGAGTTAAGTGATGTCTTTGATGCCACAGCCCCTGTGTTTTGCAACACAGAGGGTGAGGTGGATTAACAACAAAAATCCATGCAGCAGGCTAGGTTACATTTTGACTCATCTCTCATTGCAGCATTCATGCTTTTAATCCAATGGAAAAATATGCAATAGCCTTCCAAACATCCCAGGGCTGCAGTGGGTTTTCTCACGAGCAAAGAGGTACCCAGGAGCTCAACACGTGGTGGCAAGGTGGTGTCAGCACAGGCTGTGAGGCTGATGCTGGACACTTAGTGAAACCAGGGCCCAGAGATTCCCCCACCAGACTGCAAAAAAGCCCCTTCTTAGATGTGGCTTCTTTGGTTTTCGGTCTCTTCACTGTTTTGCAGGGAGACTTGCACGACTGTACGGCTTTTCCTGGAGATTTTTTGGCCTGTGGAACCTCCAGAACAGGTGTGGGTTGTGTCTGCTGCTCTTAAGACCCAGCAGCAGATCTGGGGGAACAATAATGTTTTTCCTGGTGCCAACAGAGAAAGTTTGATCCACATATTTCAAGCTCATATCCCCATTGCTCCTGTTTCTCTCAACTGACAGTATAGAATCCCCTCAGAGTAAAATCACCACAAAAGGCTGTGCCTTCTGCTTCTGGGGCTCAAATCCTTTCTGTGTCCAACTGGGCAGTCCTATGGGTCTCTCCAACCCAGAAGAGGCACCTGGGTCATGTCTCAGACACTGCTGTTCAGGGAACAGAGGGGCCTGGCTCTAGGCTCAGTTGCATGTGTCCTCAGGAGCTGTGAGAAGTACATTTCATCCATGTGCTGTGTTTTCATGGTGCACCATGGCAGGAGAACAGGAGCCCGTGTCTCATGGTGCACTGCATCTCTGGAAGCTGCCGGCAAACCGTAAATAGTGAATATGTTCTTTCTTTCTTAGTGGGAAAGCTAGGTATGAAAAAGTGTAGGGTAACTAAAGGGGCATGTGATGCTATGAGAAATCATTTGCAGAAGAGTAGAGCCACAGGGAAGGTTGCTGTGGGTGATGGCACAGCAAGGAAGAGCACAGCAGTGCTCCAGAATAGTCCTGAAGAGAATAAAGTCTCTGATTTGGTGATCCCCAGCCACTTTGCTCTGAACAAAAAATTGCTAGGGAAGGAGATGGTGCATTTTTAAACTGAAAGGGCTCATTGTAAATCAAAATGGATTTATTCCTTTATAGTTTAGTTTTCAGCTGGATCAATTCTCCGCTGCTCATCAGTGTTGACAAAAGAGAGGCAGCAGGAGAGATGAAAGGGAGGATGGGATTGCCCCTCTCTGCAACACTGTGCATCTGTGCTGGGTTAACAGGACTGTGTGCCAGACTGCAATTCAGAGGGTGCTGGCAGCTGAGCTCTTTTTTCAATTTCCTCTCCACTTGGCACCTCATGGCAGGTAGCACCCTTTGTACTTCTGCAAGGTATCTTCTACTGCCCCACTAAGCTCCCCCAAAACCAAAGAAACCCACCTGTTTGTAAATCACAGCGTCACAGGAAGATTCAGGAAGGCACCTCTGGGTCTCCACTCCACCCCTCTGCTCCCAGCAGGGTGATTTTCAGACTACGCTGGGTTGCTCAGGGCCTGGCCCAGGCAAATCCTGAACACCCCCAATTGTGGATAATCACTGCTTGCTGTGCTCTTGCCTTTAGCACTGCAGGGAGACCTTGCTGGCTCTGGAGTACCCCCGTTCTCACCGTGCTGGGAGGTGACTGGCACACACAACAGGCTTTCCTTAGCCACCCTCAAAGGAGGCTGGGGCCAAAGAGTTGGAACTATAAATGGGCTTTAAAATTCCCAAGGAGGGGTGGGGGTCTCCTGTGTCACGATGAGGGCTGGGAGAGACCTGGGTTCCCAAAATGGAGAGCAAACTAAATATTAGGAAGGTCTGCCAGGAGCTGGTCACTGAGGTTCAGTTGAGGTGACATTAAGTAAACATTGATTTTTTGGTTTTTGTTTTTTTTTTGTGGGTTTTTTGGTTGGTTGGTTGGTTGGTTTTGGGGTTTTTTTGGGTTGTTTTTTTTTTTTTTTTTTTCCTTTTTTTTTTTTTTTTGTTTTTTTTTTTGGGTTTTTTGGTTGGTTGGTTGGTTGGTTTTGGGTTTTTTTTGGGTTGTTTTTTTTTTTTTTTGTGCCATTTATATTTTTTCCTGGTTCTAGGAAGTTGTTGCTGTTTGCAGACATCAGATCCCATTCCCCAGCAGGAGCACACGCTGAGCAGCATTCTCTGCACTGTAACAGGTTTCTCTGCCAGGTCCTCCTCTGAAAGCAACAGAAGACCAAAGGACTCTCTTTAGCTGCACAGCATGTGAGAGAGTAGAAGATAAAGCTGCTAATGCTTTTTGTGTCCTGTGTAAATACTTCAGACCATGTGCTGATGGGATGAAAGTGTCCTAGAAATTCAGACTATGTGAGCTTCCAGTGCTAGGCTGCCACAGGATTTGTTCGACATCCAAATGCCCATGGATGTCTCATACTGCCAAAACATGGTTAGGAGGGCTTCAGAGCTCTGCAGGTGCGACTGTCTCTCCTGGCAGGATGCACATATTTGGCAAGGTTAATGGGAAGCCACTGCCTCCTAAGACCCCTGGTAAAGTCACACTTAGAATTCAAACATAAGGAACAAAGTATGTGGATCACACTTCCAGAACAGAATACAGTATCCTGGGAAGACAAGACTCCAGGGAGGGAGATAGATGATAGCATGCTGTATAAAATGGGATCTCAAAGAGTGAACAGATTGTGTTACCTCTGTTTACAGCACAAGTTACTGGAATGTGTCCATATTTCGAAAAAGGATGTGGAAAAATGGAAAAGGATTTAGACAAGTGGTACCAAAAAAAAAAATCTCACTTGAGAGCCTAGGGATCTTGCTTTGAAATGAATGAACTTGAGGTGTTTGATTTCTTCTACCTAATCTGAAGAAAACAGCAGTGAGCTCAGGCAGCAACTTTACTGCAAACAAAAGGAAATTCATTTTACCTGTCACAAAGACAGTATAATTCTTGTCAGAGGATGATGTGGAGGCCAGGAGTACAAATGAGTTCAAATACAGATTGGGTTATTTGTGGAGGATCAGTTCCTCTCTGGCTTTCAAATATGCTGACCTGGTATGGGTGGCAGCTTAGGATGTCCTTGGCTCTTGCACAATCCATCTTTGGTATTTTTTTTCCCATGAGCAGAAGATGTGACCTAGAGGCAGGCTCTCCACTCCAGCACAGGGACACAAAGATGACCAGAGGCTCAAAATTAAACCCCAAAATCTGTCAGGAAAGGAGGTGCATGTTTCTCACAGAAAGGCAATGACACGGGAGGAACTCTTGTTGTGGCTTCTTCACCACCTGCAGGCTGTTAACATGAAAAATAGTTGATGGCATCCTCTTGCTCAGTATATGGGGCTCTGCAGGATTAAGGAAATTGAGCCAGACGATCATAATCATTAAGAATAAAACAGTATCTAGTCAGATTTCTCCAGGCTTTTCCCTTACTCACAGCCCTGATGGGAAGGGCTCCCTAAGAGTTCGTGCGTGCCCTTTTTAAGACTCAGAAGTCAAAGCCAGCTTGTCTTGCTCTGCAAGAAAACTCCAGTGGAGGGAAACAGTGGATGAGCATGACTGCTGAGCTGAGGCAGATATGCCACAGGGAAAAGGAAGGAAAAAGCTCCTGGACTCAAATGAAGTGAGGTGGAGGTGGCATGTGGGTGTGGGGACTTTCCCCTGAGTTTGGCAGGGACTGCCTGTTTTTTCCCTAGCTACAGGTGCTCAGAGGGCTCATTTGTTCCAGCCCTGAAGGAGATACAAGAGTTTCTATGTTTTCATGATTTTTTTTTTCAATTACTATAATTTTCTTCTGTGTTGCTTATTAAGTCAAAATAAAAGTCACTCTGTAGGACTGGTAACCCCAAGGGCTCTGCGTGCCCCCTGTCTGAACTGTAAAACCAGATCAGCTTGTGCAGAGGAAGAAATATGGGCAAGATGCTCCAGTCATGAGCCAAGGTAAAGTTCAGAACCCTTAATAATGGAAAAGGAGGCTACAAGTCAGACTGGCACAAGAGTAGTTATTCAAAAGGGAAAAAAAATCAAGCCAAGAGTAACAGCATTTCCTGGTTTGTGAAAAACAAATGTTTGGGGTCAGTATAAAAAACCAGAGGTCCTCAAAGTGAAGTGGCATACTCATTCAAGGGTCAGAAGATGATCTGGAAACCTTCCCAGGTTCCTGAGGGTGGGATTCCACCTTACAGCTGTTCTCATGAGGAATCGGAGAGATGCTCTTCCAAGCTTGCCTTCCTGTCTCAGTGCCACAGGGAATGACAGCCCCTGGCTACATATTCACTGCCTCCGGCACAATTTCTGAAAATAAGGTCCTTCATGGGGTTCTAAGACAGACCCACATAAAATTTTGGTTTAAAGGGAGAAGAACAAGAAAATGCGGGTGTGTAAATAGAATAGGAAATAACTAAAATTACTTCCATGGCAGGTTCCTACAGATAGCTGCCTGAGCATGACTGAGTCGATGATAAACTGTGCTGAGGGTGGAAGGGACAGAAAACTTCTTTTAAAATGCTATTGTGACATGTAGAACTGAAGCTGCAGACAGTGAGAAAAATTGGCCCCTACTTCCTAAGGGTGAGACAGTAAAACTCCAAGGCTATACCCAGGGATGCAATAAGGGAAGGAACACCACTGGGAAAGGGCCAAAAATCCATATGTGCCTTTCTAGCGGAGGTCCCTTGGGCTTGCCTTGGACTGTCGAGGCAAAGGACCGCGTCTCCTGGAAGAGAAAGACTCGCACCTGCGTGTGTTCAAATCAGCCCGTGGACACGCAGCCCAGGCAAATCTGGCCGTGACTGACCACACAGGGGCTTCTCAGTTCTCCAGAACTGGTGTGATCAGAGCCACCCCTGCTTGCTCCACGCTGAGAGCAGCCTGCCCCGTGCCCGGCATTTTGGGCACAGAGGCACCGGGACGAAGTCCGCTGGCAATTTTCCAGTCGCGTATTCCCGGACGCGCCGGGCTTGGTGCCACCAGGGGGCCCTTGTTCGGTGGGAAAGCTGTGCTTGGAGGACCCCAGCCATGCCTCTCCTCGAGATAAATCCGTCCCAGGGGATCAGGAAGAGCGACACAAGGTGCACCCTCCACGCTGAGCGGTACCAGTCTGAGCCAGGTTTGGCTGTGCTGCCTGTTCCCCAGGGTGCTGCTCTTTTTCTGCGCAAGCAGAGGTCTTCAAAAACGAGATTAGGGCTCAGCCTTTGTGCCCCGAGTTAAGGCAGAAGGATTTGGTCCTGCTGGAGGTCACCCCGGAGTCCTCAGTGATAAGAACACGTACAGCACTGAGGTGTTCTGCTGTAGAGCAGCTGGGACACCACAGGTGTCACCACTCTATCCCAGCTCCATGACACCTGTCTCCCTCTCTGTCTGCAGTCTGGAATCCCTTCTGTAGGCTTTTCACACTTGGAAGTAAAAGCAAAAGCAGCCCAGGGGGATACTGGGAGCACCTATACGGATCCTGTCACAGGTGGGAGATTTGAGCTGAAGTCAGGATTTGATCTGAAAGCCCTTTAAAAGCACAGAGAAACTGAGGCAGAGCAGGATCCTCTCCCAACGAGAAACTAGAGTCAGCATGGCACACCATTAGCAATGCTTATTTCCACAGCCCTTCCATGGAAAGGGATTCACAGACCCTGAAGCAGTCTGTATTTTCTTTAGTTATGAGTAAAGCCTCCTGACTCATTTGAATTACAAGGTTGGCTTTTCCAAACATCCCCACTGAATCTTCTGTGAAATTTACCTTGCGAAGAAACATCAAATTCCCAGCTCAAATCTGGGTCCATATTTACCATGCTGCTGGCCTGGAAGCTCAGGAGGTTTGTTGGAGCCATATTCGATAGCTTCAGCTCCTTTCAAAACTGGATCTGACACAGGGAAAAAAAAGGCAGTACCAAGAAACTTCCCAGAAGAAAACAGCAACCAGCCATAAGTTTTCCAGTGGGATTTCTGGTGTGCTTATGGACATGCTTGCCTGGGGTCATTCTGGGCTCATGCTGGGAAGTGCTGTCCAGCAAAGACCTTTTTGTCAAGTCATTTGGATATGCAGCAACAGAAAAGCTGCCAAAGGATGCTTCAGGCAAGGGGCTTTGAAAGTTTTCATTACAGATTGTGCAGCCTAATAAATGCACCCTAAAATGATGTGAGAATTGTTCTAAGACCAGGGAAAGTCTAAGCCGTGACTCTGCCTGAGCTGCCAGCGAGATGTTGGCAGACACAGGTGATCACAGGCCTCTGGAAATTGGCTATTTTTGCAACATCTTACATCCTCTTCTGGTGTCAGGATCTTCTATCTTGGATGCAGGGAGCCCTGGTAACATTTTGTGACTTAGGGACAAGATCCTTCATTGCAGGACATGTAGCCAAGCACCCTGCTGACATGACACCACTGCATGACTTAAGGGACTAAACTGTACCCAGAAAAGCATCTTGTACCCAGACAGGGCACTGGAAAAGCTGACCTGGACTTTTTGAGATGCAGTGTTTAAGATACGTGGTAGAGAATGGGAACAGCAAACGTTTCAAAAACCACAGGAGGTCTGTAGAATGTGCAGCTCCTACAGCCCCCTGGTGACAAGCAGCATCAGTCAGGTGTCACCCACAGCACACACATGAGGCGTGTGCTCTTCTGCCCCCTTCCACGGGTGACATGCACCAAGTCACCGAGCCCCCACCACAGCCTGCCTGCACAGGGACACCTGACAAGGTGAAGCTTCTCTGCTCTGGTATCCCACTGCTCTGAGGCTCGGCTGAGGAACTGCAGTTGTGCCCAGACACTTCCAGCTGGGACTCGGGCTTCCTGAACAGCCTGAGACAGGAAAGCATCTTCTTCTGTGTCTGATAGGAAATGCCTCCCACAAGAGCAAAGCTGTGCTTGGTGGCACCACGCTGGGCCCATGAGCCACGGTGTGTGGCTGAGATCCTTGTACACTTAGAGACCTTAGGTCTCTCCTCACCCCTGTGACTGTCCAGGCTTTGCTAAAACCATAAAAGCTCACCAGAAAATAGTACTGGGTTTGCATGGAAAGGTTTTAGTCATGGAGGGGCTCCAGGGGTGGTTTCTGTGAGAAACTATTTGTGATGAACTGGCTGCAAATCCCTGCTTTGCTGGAGGGGAGGAGGTAGAGAAAACTGGGAGTGAAATTGAGCCCAGGAAGAAAGGAGGGGTGAGAGGAAGGTGTTTAAGGATTTGGTTTTATCTTCTCATTATCTTGTTCTGATCTGATTATTAATACATTAAATTAAATTTTCCCCAAGTCAAGTCTGTTTTGCCTGTGACAGTAATTGGTGAATGATCTCTCCCTGTCCTTACCTTGACCCATGAACCTTTCTTGACATGAGCCTTTACTGCATTTTTCTGTCCCCCATCCTGTTGAGAAGGGGAGCATTAGAGTGGCTTTGGTGGACTTCTGGGGTCCAGCTGGGGTCAACTCACCACAGAAGGAAACCCCAAATTCACCCATTGATGAGACATCCTGTCCATCTGCAATATGTCCTGAGCCTGAGCCCACACATGTAAACACAGACTCCTTCCCTGAGAAAACAGACTGGAGCAGCCATGAGCATGGCTGTCTTAGACTCCGTGTTTGAAACAAGGGAGAGAGGTGGGAGGGAAAAGTACACGGGCTTCTTAAGGATCTGGGAAGGCAAGTTGTTTCAGTTTCCCATATGGCATATGGGAAGTGGTGGAGCAATGTGTCTCCTATGCAGAGGGACTAAAGGAGCCCTTGATCACAGGGGGAGCGGTGGGGGAGAGGAGAAATAATTGGTCTTGACTGGTTTTTTTAAAGCTAGTGCAACTAGGTGTTTATGGACTTTCCTGGTGCAAGAAGGGTTTTCTTCCCAGACCAGCAGTGGCTGGAGGGCTCACGTTTTCCAGGTCTGAAGGAGGGTTCACAACTCTTCCCATGTGTTGGTTTTGATGATTCCAGTCTTGTATCATCCATTGAGTTAAAACTGGTGTGAAAGACAAAAGAAGCCGGACACAGAGGGGATCATTTGTCTAAGGGGAAACGAGAAGGTGACAGCTAAAAGATACAAAGAGCATTCATTTCTGGGCTCAGCGCTTCAAAATATCTTCAGTTTTGTTCACCCAGCAAGGCAGCGTTGTTGGTGACCTGCAGCAGCCAGAGCTGTCCCAATAGGTTTGGCACCCCTTTCACAACCACAGCCCTCAGGAGGTTTGCTCATCACTCTGGTGGGCCCAGGTCCCACCTGCCCAGCCATCCCTGCCATGGAGTGAGGGGTCACTTGCTCATCCAGGCCAGGACAGGGACCCAGCTAAGACTACATAGGTGGCTCTATCTGCTCTCTGCACTGAAATGGACATTTGCTTTTCCAGACCACACAAAAGGGCCATCAGAAGCAGAAATTGTCAGTCTAGAGGGAAGTTTAGCAGAGCCTGCAAGAGCACGACTGTGACACCTCCACAATTCCCTCAAAGTAAGCAGACCTGGAGGAGGACGAGGAGAAAGAAGGAAATCTCCGGCACTGCCTGGCTGGCAGGACCAGAGCTGCTGTGAGCTTGCAGCAGGTTCCATTGGAAGCAAGGAAGGGACAGCTCAGGGAGTTCTGCCCCCAGCTGATGAGGTTAACAGATGGTCACAGGAATTAAATGAAATGAGCGGAGAATTAGCACAGAGCCGAGAAAGGCGAATAAGGCCCTGAAGAGGTATCATCATTTCTGAGGAATCACTGGTGAAGACAGGCTTTGTTCTTACCTTGCTGACACCAGCACGACACCACTGATCTCATTGTGGAAGAAGAATTAGGCTGAAAGATGAATAAACCTGCAGGCTCGGACACAAACCAAGCACACAGGCAGGCTTGAGATGAAGTGCAGGGCAAAGCCCTGCATTCTCAACTTTTTCTGGAAACCTATGCAACTGCTTGTTGAACTCACTCTGTCAGCCAAAATACCACTGGATACAGCACGGATCTTTGCAGATCTACAGGAAAGGAAGAAACTGTGTCATTTTCTATTGTGTTATCTGTAGCCCTCGCCTCAAGTGAGACATGATGACATGCAGGTCACCAACATGAAAAAAAACCCCAAAGCAGATATTTTTTCTATTTCTGTATCTCTAGCTGTATCTTCTAACTGTCCACAGACAATGACAAAGGTGTTCAATAAAAATGAGTAAGATGGAAGGAATAGTAGAAGCTGTGGAACCAAGGGGCCCATAGAGACATGGAGAAGCTGTCTGCCAGCCCTTTGTCACTTCCCTCTGTCCTGCAGTACTTCCCTCAGAGGAAAAGAAGGGTGGTTGCTCACATTGCTAGAGCTGACCTAACAATCAGCTGCTGCCCCACTTCAGTCGGGGTGACTGCCTGGAGAGAGCCAGTGGTACTGGTGTTGCATCCACATAGGAAGCAGAGATGGAATTATGCTTCCACAACTACTCGTTGGCAAGCACATTCTTCACTGCCCCCAGCCAGGCACTGCAGCGGTGGTGGGGAGGAAGGATGGAAACTGTAATCTGCCTGTGCAGAGATTGTATCGTCCGCTGATAATTTGTCTTCAGTACCGAGCAGTAAAAGCTGGCTGCCAAGCAGAAAGTTTGGGGAAGTCCTGAGGACTTGCCCAAATCTGGAACAGAGACTAGAATCTGTAATTTTTTTTAAATGGAGCAATGCTGGGAATACCAAATTGTAACAGCGCAGCTCCGAGGCAGGCGCAGGCTGGAGCAGCCCGCTGATCCCAGCGCCCAAGGTGGGAGCAGGGAGGGGTGCTGCGAGTCACTCCCAGCAGCAGTGACCTGCTCTCGGGGGAAGGCGCCCGAGCTGGCTGTGGCTCCAGCCCCACCCGGAATGGGTGCTGGGGTGAAGTGCAGCGTGATCCCACCCGGGAGGCAGCCACGGGCAGCGGGGGCTTGGCAGCCGCTTTGTCCCGCTGCGCAGCCCTGCAGCCCGACACCGGCACTTGGAGAAAGTGACAGCGGATGCTTTTCCCCTCTGGAGACCAGTGAGTGTTTGCGCTGCCGGTGTCTGATCCGCTGCTGCAGTCGGACAAGCACAAAGCCGCTGGTATTATTTACAGCTCCCGGTGGCTCGGTGCGCGACTGCCAAAGTACGAGTTTAAAAAGAAGAAACACAAACAGCAGCTTTAAAGGTCTGCACAGATAAAAAGACAAACGCCTGACAGCTCTCCCCAAGGCAGCTGGTGGGACAAAGAACTGAAGCTCTTGCCTCTCAAAAACACTCCCTGGTCTCTGCGGCTGCTGCCGAGTGAGTCACACCTGAAGCCAGCCAGGGCAGGGGGCCATGGGGCAGCCTGAGGTGACAGCAACACCACAGCCAGCAGCCACAGCGTGGTTTCCCTTTCCAAACCCCTTCTGCCCAGTGCTGAGGCCCAACAGCAGCTTCAAGAGATCCAGGACAGCCCTGGAGCTTGGTCCTGTGTTGGTGCCCTGCCCTCGCTGCATCGTGACAGGGAGAGCAGGACCCAAACACGCCGCCCCGAGGAACCCTTAAACACCCAACACACGACCTTTGATCAACCTCCGGCTCCCCTCTCCGCCCACTGCTGGGCAAGCCACCCCCTCTTCCCACAAGCCAACTCCCACCGACCCCTGCAGGATGTGAAGACACAGCCATCCACGCCAGCGGTTTGAAATATTTTTAAACGCTTTTATTTACAGTGCTTGTTGAAAACAATATATATATTTATATCTATCATCCTCGTGATGTCTGTGCCATAGAAAACGCTGTGGCTATATTGCCTTTAATTTACAAAAAATGGTCACAAGAAAATCTGAAGGGAAAAAATGGAAATCAAAGTTTGGTCCCCAATTGTTTCTCTCTTGATTTGTTTTAAAAAAGCCTCCAAATTAAAAAAATACACAGCTCAGATGAAATTCATATATAAAAGCAACCCTTATTTTCCGAAAAATTCACGAGGGCCAGCTTGCTGTCATGTAAACTTTGAAAAAAAAAAATAAAAGCTTAAAATAAATCTTGTCTCCGTGTGTCGCTTAATAGAACCATTATTTGCTTGTAATATTCTTTTGTCTCTCAGGGTTCAGCAGGAAAGCGGATGAGAAGAGGCCTAAGACTGGGGAACGCACCATGAGATCTGTGCCTGCACCTCCTGGCTCAGGGAGGAGCTCTGGCAGCAGGGCTGGGGAGCAGGAGCTCTCAAGAATCTCATACCAGTGACAGAAACAGGCGGGCAGGTGACAAGGGGATGGGAGGTGCTTTGCCACGTGAAGCGCCTGGCAAGACTGTGTGCCCAGGAAACCATGAGATTCTTGAGGGAAGATTCTTACTCACTTGGTAAGTGGGGCACAGTGAAGGGATGCAGGGGACTGGGATAATTTCAGCTGGGGAATGTCATGGACGGGTTAGGTCTTTGGGTGAGAATGGAACTGCTGTCTTCCCCGTTTGAGAGCGCTTCTAATCTTTCCTCATCTGAGATTGTGTGAAGCCAGAGGCTAATGGGCAGTGCAAGCACAGGCTGGAATGGAGGAGGAGAGATGGACGGAACAGGGGGGATGGGAGGGGAGGACTCAAGCTGAAGAGCCATTTTCTGTCTTCTGTCTCTTTGGATCCACTTCATCCTGCATCAGCCACAGGGAGAAAAAGAGATACCATCAAACAGTCACCACCCCAAGGTAAATCGTTTCTCCACAAAATTCATAACTGCTGCTCTTTCCCCCACATGGAAATCTCTGTTAGGCCACCCTAAATCCACTCCCCTCTAAAGCAGCCTGGAGTGCCTGACACAGCTGTTGTGCTGGTCATGGTTAAGATATGGACAGTTCCATTCAGAAGGACACCACAGCCATGCAGTTACTTCCAGGAGGTATACAAAGCTGAGGCTCACACCTCTCCAGACAGACCCCAGGGTGCACCCTTACAAGTCCATCTCCTGGCCTGAAGCCCAGAAGACAAGAGGTAGTTCAGAGGTCATCACCAAGCACAACCTCCAGCACCCTGACTCTCTCTCACTTACTCAGCACCATGTCTGCTGGTGGAAGGACCTGGATCCTACAAGGAGTGTACAGTGATTTACCATCCCCATGCCACATCAGATTTGTTTACCCATCTGCTGCTGAAGCAGCGAGACCCAAGGCCAATTTGAGATTCTCAGCAGCAGCATCCACACGGATTTGATCAACAAACAGCAAGTTCCTTCTCCCCCTCATTATTCTCACACTACTACTCACCTCCTCCTCCTCTGCAGATCGTTTCTCTGCGTGGCCATCCTGCTCTTGCCCATTCTCATCTGCTTCTAAGCACAAGCAAGAAAAGACAATCACGGGTTAAACTGAAGCAGCACTTAAGGGAATGTAATCTCTCAGTCAAGAGGGCCCAGAGAAGGAATTTCCCTCCACAATCCTCTATTCCTCTGCAGCCTCCTATTCCTTCAGTTTTCCCTACCTTCATCCTCATCACCACCTTCTTCTTCATCCACATCATCAGGATTCTCTTCATCATCCTCGTCAGCTCCGTTCTCCTCATCCTGAATGAAACAAATTGGTCAGAGCAGAAACCGGTGCCAGGATGGCATTTCCACGTGCTCTCTGCTACAAGCACGATTTCCAAAGCTTCAGCCACTTCAGCTGTGCATTGAGTGCATTGTTACTTCGACACCGTTATCCTCACCACCCCTGCTGGACACTCCTCCCAGCCAGCCTTCCTTCACAAAGCCAATCCTTCCAGTCCATCCCCACCAATACGAAGCTCCTTGTCTCCCACGAGCCTACATGCTGATGAGCTGCCGCCATCCCTCCCAACAACCAAAGCATCTCTGTGATTACAGGCTAATGACTTAGCCGAGGCTCATGGTACATCTGCTTCCAGATCCCTCCCGACCTCCATCAATCTGTGCATTTCCTCACTGTTCCTCCCCCCACCCTCTCCAACACATGCTCCTTGTGCACCTCAGGATATCTCAGCGGGCACAGGACCACATCTCCTGTGCGACATTCTCCCACTTGTTCTCCGTTCCATCCCCTTCTTTGACCTTTTTTCTCCCTGAGGCGCTGTGCTGACTACACTAAGCCCTTCAAGGCTCATTCTCCACAATTATCCAAGAGCTCATTCTCCCTTTACCTCTATGCTGGAGCTCCCTTGGCCTGCCCTCTTTCTTAATCTCCCATATTCCCTTCATATTCCTTACCCACAGCAAGCACAAAAACCTCCCCGACGTCGCCAAATCTGTCCCTCAGAAGGGCCTCACCTCTACTATCTCCTTCTTCTTTTCTTTGTGGACTGCCTTCTCTTCGAGTTTTTCCTTCTTTTCTTTCCTTTCCTATATATGAAATTAGGTGCGGGGGAAGGGGGGGAAACCAACAACATTCCAGCGGTCAGCGGCAATAAAAGACGGGGATGCCTAAACAAAGACGACTTGGAGGAGAGGCGGAATAGCGGGCGAGGAGACATATTAGGCGTTAAATCCGCCCGCCTGACAAAGGAAAACAGCAGCGAACGCGCGTCAGAGCTACTTTTAGCCCGCACACGCGTGTGGAAACCAGAAGCGGCGCGGAAGAGTTTTAACGATTTATTAAAAAA
>VYXD01005108.1:24387-39910 GCA_013397195.1 Hylia prasina
GCGGGGGGGGAGCGCCGCCATCACCTGCCCGGGCCGGCGGCGGGGCGGGGGGGCGGTTCCGCCGCCCCGCCCCTCCCCGCCCTCAGCCCCGGCTGCGCTCACCGCCCTCTCCCCTCCGCAGAGGCCGCCCCCGAGCGAGGGAAGCATGTTCCGGCTGATGAGGGATGGCGAGCCGGAGGACCCCATGTTTGCCATGTGAGTCGGGGTGGGCATCCCGCGGCGCGATCGGCGGCAGGGAGCGAGGGAAGGAGGGAGGGCTGCGGCGCGGATCGTCCCCGGGGAGGGGCGCGCTGCCCCCGCGTCCCAGCAGGCGGGCAGAGGCCGGCCGGGCCCGGGGAGCGCCGCTGCCCCGCGGCTGTCGGGGACAAACACAAACATCCTCCGGAGGGGCAGCGCGGCGAATAACAGGGGTCGCGTCGGTCTCGCTTCTGCGATACCGGAGCGTGGTCTTGGAGGAAAGCGTAATAAAGTAGGCCAAAAGGCATCGCAGCTGTCTGAGAGGAAGAGAGGGCTGGAATAACTAATCTTGTTCTTTGCGCAAGCATTTTTTTTTATTTCCTTATGCAAACTAGGGTTGCAGTTGGGGTAGATAAAATCTGCTGTTCTGTCCAGTGTTTGTTGCCGTACTGCACAGGAAGTCATTAATGGAGCTGCTGAAGCAGTTGACAAGTTGTGAGGAACAAAGTAAAGAGAAGACAACGAGTGGTTTTGAAACACGAGTATTGAAATCTAACAAAGGTCCCAAGAACTCTTCCTGGGATTCCTTTCAGTGAATGTTTTTGTTTCCGTGCTCAGTACAGAAATTGGATTCTATTGATAAATTTTGGCAGTGACACTAAGTTGGCAGCCCTTGCCAAAGTGGATAAGAAATACACTGTAATACAGGAAGAATTTGATTATGTTAAAAAAGACACTACTAGAAAATTGGCGAAATTTGTGCATGCAGAAGAACAGTCCATTTTTTGCTTATGAAATCAGTAGTAAGCAAGAAATTTATCAGCTGTGAGCAAATTAGCAGGAGAGGAGACCTTGATGTCCCAGTTAGTCACTGAATGACAGTGTGTTCTCATTAACATGGCAGGTATGAGTCTAGCTTTTATTATGGGAAGCATTTCCAGTAGAGACAGAAAAGTATTGGTTTGTAGTGGGTACTTCTGTGATCTCAGGAATAGTCTGTGCTGTAGAGGTCATTAATGCTCAAGAGGGATAATTGCAGACCATAAGATGTGCAGGAAAAAAGCTATGGTATTTCCCAGAAGTTTTTAATTGTGGCCGCTGTATTCTGTGACTGTTTATCCTTCTGTGCCTTTTCTTCCTCTTGCTTCACCAACGTGTGTGAATGCGTGCAGCCCTCAAAGTGGAGGCTGCAAAAGAAGGGAAAACCAGTTAGGGATCCCAGTTATTGTTCCTTTTCTCCTTTAAATCTGGAAAAGCTGTATGTGGTCTCAACCCCTGTGGGGCAGAGGGGTGTCAGGCCATGCAGTCCATTCTGGAGGTTCCAGTCTTGCATTTCACTGTTTGTGTCTGTGTACATGGAGGGGTGAGAGGACAATATGTAGGATCTCCCACTCCCTGGTGCCATTAAGTGTAGCCCTCATTTTGCAGCCAGGAAGGTTCTTAGGCACCTCCCTACAAAAGATGTTGGAGCAGTGAGGTTCTGGAGTGGCCTTGGCCATACTTGGCTCCAGAGCAGTACTGGAAGCAGAACACCAACCTGCTTCTGAGCAGACAGAAACTAGTACCTGAGAGGGCTTCTGTGGTATGAAACCTTCTGTCACAAGGAATGTGATGGGATCCAGAGGTCCCTGCCAGCCCCAGTAATCACCACAGACAACACAGACTTCTCAGGATTCTGAATTTTCAGCTTGGGAAGGAACGTACAGTTGTGTAAGAAAAACCCAAAGAGCTGGGAGGAGTGGATTATGTGGGGCTTTGTCCTCACCATTGTTCTCTGCACCTCTCCAAAAGGGATCCTTTTGCCATCCACCGGCAGCACATGAACCGCATGCTCTCCGGGAGTTTCGGGTTCGGGCCGCTCCTTGGCATCACGGATGGGACCACACCTGGGGCTCGCCAGGCTGGCCGCAGGATGCAGGTAACAGAGGGGCTGAATGCAGGCTGGAATTTCTCAGGCTAATCTGTCACTCTCTGTCTCCCACCCCTCCTGGGTTGGGCACGCCCCTCTCCCCTACACAGGTGGTGGGTGCAGAATAAATCTCTTAGGCAGTGGTGGTGTGGTCCTTCTCTTTACCCCACCTCTGTTATATTAATGTGCTGAATGCAACTGCCTTTGAGGTTGGATGGGAGGAAGGAAATAAACGTGTTGTGTCTCAAGGATGGGAATTCATATAATGGGGAGAAACTTAGGAGCATCACATCATGTCTGGTCTGTTAGGGGCAATATGGCTTGAACCTCCAGGAATCCACGGGGCACTTTTCTTGGTCTGTTTGTAGAGCCTGAGTGTTCCCAGTTCAGTTTCTGAGAAGGATTAGTGTGTTCTGATGAGGATCTAGTGTTTGGCTGTTGCAAAGTCATTCTCTGTTCTGTTTTTCTGTTGTCCTGGCAGGCAGGAGCTGTTTCACCCTTTGGGATGCTCGGCATGGTAAGTTTTCTGTTTTTCTGGGTCAGATTAGAGGCTTTCCAAGTAGTGGCTGCATACTGAGATTCATCAGCACTGTGTGCAACCAGTGCTAAAATGTAGCCATCTGTGAGCATGACCAGCTATCCTACCAGGTTGGGAGGATGGGAATGTCTGAGGAGACCAGGATGAGCTTTAGATTTATAGTAAATGGAATAGGGAAGAGGGTATTGAATTGAAACTGGAAGCATCTGGTTTCTCTTGGTCCTCTCATTGAGTTGCTTTATGACTCCAGGCCTTTACCTTGTTTCCCCTCTAATGTTTTAATCCTGTCCGTGAGCTGTTTTTGAACAGAGAGTCTCTGTATATATGGGGAAGTTGTATTTGCACCTTGACCAGAGAAAAGCCATAAAGCTGTTATAGCACAATATTTCATGGGAATTGGGACAGTTAATATCTGGGAAGAGCAGGTAGTCCCTTAATAACCTCATATGTCTGAAAAGAAGCTGCAGGTCTGCAGGTAATGGAGGAGCTGTGAGGATGCAAGGAAAGGACTTGGCCATCAGTAGGCAGAGGGGATTATTGCACCTCCTTTGCCAGTGGAGAAGCCAGCAGAATACTTCAGGTAAACAGGGCTGGAATGAGAATGGCTGTGTGTACGTGAGAGCACCACGCTCGGAGCGTGCTGATCTCCGCCTTCCACCGAAATAATACAGTGGAAATGGGTTATTCCAGACCCAGCAACTTTAGCTGTCTTGCTCTGCAGAATTGCCTCAATGAAAGAGGCTTTAGCGTCCCAGAATTTTTGTAGCTCAGAGGAGGATTAATAAGACTACAAACACATAGACTTCAAAGTATAATAACATTGTGAGTACTGCTCTGCTGGAAACGAGAACAAGAGGCTACTCGAGGAAACAAAAAAAAAAATCAGCAAGTTTGAACTGACATTGTAATTTTGTTTACATATTGCACAATTAACCTGTGAGACCTGCTGGCCCAGGGTGTTACTGCAGCATTCAAGTTCACAGGATAGAAAAGGCAGGTGTTTGTAGGAGAAAATAAGCAAATTTGTTGTTATGCTAGAAAGTAAACAATCAGTGGAAACTTTCTTAAGATGACTGTTAGTACATATGCTGAGATTTCTTCTAACTTTGCTGAGTCCCCAGGCTCACAGACCCCAATGCATCAGCAGCTGGATCCAAACTAAAAGAACAACCTTTGCCAGAACATTGGGCAATGCAACCTGAGAGAATGGAGAGAAGAGCAACCTCAAATCCTGTTTTGGTTTTTTTTTCTGTGCTACTGAAAGAACGTGAAAAAAAATCAAAGTTTTTCTTTTTAGGCAGCAGGCTTTTTTTGCAGATAGTTTATTGTTCTTTCCTCATGTCTCTTCCCAGACTGACTACTCTTGTGTTCCCTTTTCCTTTTATCAGGCAGGTGGCTTTATAGATATGTTTGGGATGATGAACGACATGATTGGAAACATGGTAAGAACCCTCCATGAACCGTTCTGTATTGAGGGGAGTGCTGAGGCTGCTTCTGCCATCCCTTTAATGCCCCTCATCTTACCGTGCTGCTTGGGATGGACTGAGCCACACCTGCCAGGGTGGCAGAGGCTGTAAGCTTTGCTTCATCGCTGGGAGTCAGTGACAGAGCTTGTTCCTGAGTGCAGCGAGAGGGGAGGAGTGAGGAAGGAAGTGTGGGGGTGGACTTATTTAGTAAGAACTAAGTATTAATTTAACAGGAAAATGTATTCTCCAGAAAAATGGATCCATGGGGATTATAGTCTTCCTATTGTAACTTCTTCTTACTTCTTTGTATAGAGAGAATTAAATGCAATCTCTTCTTCCCTCCCATCCCTTCCTTGCACCATTCCTCATTCCTTCTTGCAGGAGCATATGACAAGTGGTGCTAACTGCCAGACATTTACCTCCTCAACTGTCATCTCTTATTCCAACCTGGGAGATGGGCCCAAAGTCTATCAGGAGACCTCAGAGATGCGTTCGGCACCTGGCGGGGTAAGGAGGAGGCTGCTGCCTTTGTGGGTGGCCGCCCGCAGCACTCGGCCTTCGCAGTCAGCTGCAGTTCGAGGAGCACACTGTGCTCTTGTGACTCACTGAACCGTGCCAAGGGCCCCTGGGAGGAAATGGGAAGTGCTGGCAGTGGGGAATCCATTCTTCCCTCTTCGTAACATTGCATCTGACATCCTGGGAGTGGTGGCAGGGCAAATTGGCTGGAATACTGGAGGCAGGAATCCGGGTGCCTTTAGGGGGCCGGCAGAAGGAATGAAAATGTTGATTCCACGTGGGAATGTGCCCCCAGATCCGTGAGACAAGACGAACCGTAAGGGACTCGGACAGCGGCTTGGAACAGATGTCGATCGGACACCACATCAGGGAGAGGGCCCACATCATGCAGCGGTCCCGGAACCATCGCACAGGTGACCAGGAGGAGAGGCAGGACTACATCAACATGGATGAAAGTGAGTAGTGCCCATGTCCTCCTCCCAGCAAAGCCAGGTGTCGCTTCCCCACCTGCTCCTCCCCACCCTGTTGCTGTCTCCCTGCGCAGGCGACGCGGCCGCGTTTGACGACGAGTGGCGGCGAGAGACGTCCCGGTTCCGGCCACAGCGGGGCCTGGATTACCGGCGTCACGAGGGCAGCGGCGGCCGGCGGGCCGAGGGGACTCGTCTGGCCATCCAGGGCCCTGAGGATTCTCCCTCCAGACAGTCCCGCCGGTACGACTGGTGAACCCGGAGCAGACCTTGTGGGGGGTGCAGCGTGGCCACCCCCAAATCTACCTACACGCCCTTGTAAGTCTTAACAAGTTCCTGCCTTGTCTTCCGCTGCGTGGTTGCCTCTTAGACGTAGGGCCGGTTTGTTTCTTTGCACTAATCTTACATTATTTTGAAGCTTCGGTTGCAAAGGGGTTTTCCTACTTTGAGAGAGCAGGGGAAGGTGTGAATTTTGAGGAGATGCTGTGCTGAACGGGAAGATGGAAGCTGTTTAAGTCAGCTTTGTCATGAACAAAAGACCTGTGGTGTCAGCTTGAACTGGTGGCTGAAATAGTATGACATGATGTAGGATTGCAATCTGTGGAGTGTTTATGTTGTCATTGTATAGAACTTAGAGACCATTTGCTGTCAATCCAGTTTGAAATATAAGTAAGTGCTGGTGTCTGCTCTCCTATGCTTTGAATAGGGCTCACTAGGATATGATCTGGTGCTTGAAAGGGGACATTTTCCCCTTTTTTTGATGTCTAGACCAGGTAAACATGTCTTTATCTGTCTTCTGCTTTCTAGGCACCACTTATTCTGTTTATGTCTTCTGTTTCCTCCCAGGTACAGACAGTGAAACTCTGAAGCCCCTTCAAAGCGCCACTTGGACCCTCCTCAAATTTAGTATTAACCTCCCTCCCACTTAAGAATTGAAACAAAGCAACTAATCTTCTGCATTGCTCTTTTTCACCCCATTTGGGTGCTGCAGTGGGGCGTGGGGAATCTCACTGATGTGCAAGGAACACATTAATTGCCCATTCCCTCTCTGCTGTCCCTTGGCTCTGTTCTTTCTGCCAGTAGTGCTGGGCATGAGGAGCTGCCACCTTGCCTCTTCCATCCTTTCCACTCTTTTCTGTGCTGGGTTGGGCTGGTTCTGAAGTTTGTGTTTAGTCCCCTGTGAAAGGAATATGAGGGAATTCTGCTAGAACCCCCTGTCAGTCCCCTCACCGGGACAGAGGCTTCAATTCCCTGGCTGCTCCTTGGTGCATCTGTGGAGAAGCAGAAGGATGTGTGCGTTGGAGAAGGGAGGAGCAGAACAAAAGCTGGATCAGCCTGTGGGCCCCCCGACCCCTCTTCAGTCAGCTCCCCCACTTTTTTAATTTGTGAAACTTGTAACTAGATGTTTACTGAATAAAGAAACAAACTGTAAAGAATTGGTGGATCAGTCTTTACCTTCAGCTGACCTAATCGTGCCTGCTGTGGAATTAAGTAACCCCTTTCACATCCTTGGAAAATTGCTGAGGAGAAACTTGGTGTTAAATTCTAAGGCTTTGTTTTCTTACAGAAAATAGCCCAATAGCCTTCCCACGTAGTCACAGAGTGAGATGATGCTCAACATGGAAATTGTGAAAGAAGACCCAAGAACTCACCATTTGCAGAAAATGCCCTCTAATTGCTGTAGTTTTGCTGTGCACTCAAGGGAAATTGGTTGGTCTTTCTTGCTGCCTGGTCAGCTGTGCAGCCCTGAATTGGGCCTCTGGGGTTCCTGCACAGACAGGGAATACTTCCATTATATTTTTATTGTATCACTGCAACTGCGGCTGACGTTATGAGTGACCTTTTCTTAACTTCTTCAGTATTAGGTGAAATTTGAGAGGCATTAGGAATATAGGAACAGGGAAGATCTCCTGAGTTCTTGGCCAGTTTTTATGCTCTGGCACACACCCTCACACAAAGGTTTTCATCGGTTTTATTTGGAACAGAAGGCAGGAAATCAATTCATGACTTAGACTTGGAAGTGGTGTGCTGGGATCTTGTGGTGTATCCCTCTGTTGTACGTGTGGGCAATAACAGAGACACACCTTGCTGGGGATTGACTGTCCTGCCCTGAAAAAAGGATGCAGCATCCACCCTCTGGAAGCTCAGGGCAGAGTTTGCATGTGTTCCACCCTTCAAGGAAGTGCAGAACAGAGCTGTGGCTGGTGGCAAGCTCTGTCCCCACTTCCCTGTGCTGTTTTGTCCCATGGCAAACCCCAGTAGGAGTCATAGAATGGTTTGGAAGGGACTTCAAAGAGCAGCCTGCTGTCCCTGGCAGTGGAGTGACTTTCTGGAAGTGTCAGTCATGGCAAGCCCTGAAGAGAGCAACGCTTAAGGAGGACCTACACAGAAAAAAGCAGGGCTTGGCAGAGGTTTTGTGGGAATCATCTTGGAGTTGCCAGACTGTGAAAGAAGGGACTGCAACAACAGCAGCCCTCATCTCTGGCAGGCTTGAGCCAGTGCAAGATGTGGCACCTGGTGTTTTGATCCAGTGAAGAACCAGTTGAGCTCAGAAAGGTGCTCACAGCACGGAGATGGTGGCAGTAGCCAGCTGCCAGGTCCTGGCCAGGTTTTAGGCATGTCTGAGATGGAGAACAGGAAAGTGGCCATGGTGGTGGGTGGGGATTAATGCTGACCTTTGATCGCGAGGATCTATTCCTCTTTGGGCATGGATTTCCTAATCTTGATCTAATCCCAAATCCTTTTATCTGGATTCAGCCTTTGCCCCGTCGGGTGCTGTCCTGCTTACGGATTTAGGTAGGACCCTTACATGCTGTTCCCCTCCGCAGTGGGAGGGTGATTTACCTGGCTGCCTTAGCCTTGCTAACTGCTGGACAGTCATTCCCAAGGTCTTGGCCTTCTCCAGGGACAGCAAGGCACTGGTGGTCTAGGAATATGGAAAAGAAGTCCAGTGACAGGGGAACTTTGTGTTAAGACAGGGGCCCAGGGGAGAGTTTTAGAGATCCCAAACCAGGAAGTAGGGGAAGTATATTGAGAGGCTTGTTCATGGTACATGAACTTCTGACTTCAGAAAGCGGGAGAGTTTTTTCCAAAGAAGGGAACAGGCCTGCCTGGGGTTAACGTTTTCCTATTAGTTACAGTTTCAAGTGAAATTGTTTCCCCTTAAAAGCAATCTACCTCCTGTATCAGGGCAGGGGAAAGGCTGGGATGAGACTCTTCCATTTCTGAAATATCTCTGACAACTGTGCCGGCAAGATGGAGAAAGAGAAGGTTGGATGTTCTCAACATCAAAATCAAACAGTATTTATTTCAGATGAGCAGGGCATGGTTCCAAGTCATTCTTATCCATCCAAGGGAGACAAAATTCCTTCTTGCACATTGTCCCATAGCTGTCACCTTCAAATTGGACAATTTAAAGCACCAAATTAATGCAATTCAGTGGATCTTCCTAAGGAGCAAGTAGGGCACCTGAAGTGAGGCAGAGAGGCTGGACAGTCTTTAAAGAGACAGAGGGAAGGGGAGGTGAGTAGAATGAGGTGGAGAGAGCCTGGAAACACTAATAGGAACATGGATACTATAACCTCAGATGAGAATGCACCAGCTACACACAAATAAACCAGAAACTTAGGTGGTTTTGTTTGTTGTATATTCAGTTTTCCGTAATTGAAAACACATCATGAATATAAAACCCCTTAGGGCTAGTGGGAACTTTGTCCTTATATGTTTTTGTGGGTAGGCCTGAAGGTCTGTGCATCTTTCACTGTACTTTTTGAATTATTATAAAATACTGAGGATATTGTAGACTACTGAGGAGAAAGAAGTCTGGGAAAGTTAACCTGGTGCCAATATTTGTAAATAAAAAATTAGATTATATCCACACCTGTAAACTAGGTAAGCTGACATTAAATCAAGATAAGAGCTGCAAAATGCATTAAATTTAAAAATAACTATTTGTATCTCAGTGTTTATAATATGTGATCTAACTTCTTGAAATCATTCCTGTCCAACAACTGCGGTAATTTCTGATTAAATTATGGGTTGGGTTAACAAAGGCACTACAGCAACCCAGAGTCAGAGGTTACAACAGCAGGAGGCATTTTATCTGGCCACACAAGACTATGTTCCAATGTAAAATAAGTTAGTAATTATTAAAACAGCAAAAGGGCCAATATTATAAATTTTAGTTCACTGATAGATTTCAAGTAATGAGGGGGAAAAGAGACTGTAGAATATGAAATTATTTCCAGTAGGATGTTGTTCTAAAACTAATGCTCATTAGTAACTTGATTAATGATCTGAAAGAAGGTATTAAACCAGCGCTGATGAAGCTTTCAGAGGATCCAAAGAACAATGAAAGTAAAAAATGCTGGAAAAAGATGAGGTGTACTGAACAGTCAGTAACTATTGGTGTGTTTATTTATAAACAGTAGGTATTTTTGGCTGCACTGAATGCAGGAAAGACATTCACCCAGGGACATAAACATGGTCTGCACTCTTTCAAGATGGAGATCTCCAAAAGGAATTGGGATTGGAAGACAACCAAGGAAATTAATGGTACTTGCATAATTCTTCCTCTGTGCAGATGGGTTACACTGGGATGCATTAGCCAGTGTTCACCAAGAGCAGAGGTAATATTCTCCCCTTGGAAGAATCACAGAATGGTTTGGATTGGAGGGAACCTTTTAGGTTCATCTAGTTCCAGCCCCCCTGCGATGACCAAGGACACCTCCCAGAGACCAGGTGGCTCACAGCTCCATCCAACCTGGCCTTGAACACTGCCAGGGATGGGACACCCACAGCTTCTCTGGGAAACCTGTTACAATGCCTCACCATCGTCACAGTAAAGAACTTCATCCTAATATCCAGCATAAACCTTCTCTCAGTTTGAAGCAATCCTCCTTCTGCTGTCACTACATGCTCTTGTTAATAGTTTTTCTCCATCTTTCTTGTAGGCTCCCTTCAGGAAGGCTGCAATTAGGTCACCCCAAAACCATCTCTTCTCCAGACTGAACAATCCAAATTCTCATTAATTTTCTCAGCCTGCCTTCGTAGGAGAGGTGCTCCATCTCTCTGATCAATTTGGTATATCAGACTAGTGAACCAGTTGTGGGAAATCTGGGTATTGGACACTAAAAAGGAACCCAAAGAAGCCTCAAGAAGCGTGAAACAAGGATGACTTGAAGCCTGGAGACACTGCCTGGCACTAGAGGTTAACATGAACTCAAGACTCCTGTGTCTGAGTCCACTCCAGCACAGGCTGGTGTTACCTAAACGGGAAGGAGGCTTCTGACAGTAGAGGGCTCTTCAGCCCAGCAGAAAGCCTGCAGCGACCTCACGATGGAACTGGGAATGAAGGCAGACCTTGTCTGAGAGCAGTAGAGCACACCTCCCTTTCCCAGCTCCAAACCCCATGGGGTGCCTCAAAGAGAATTTTGGGGTGGGCACAGGAACGGGGCGAGGGAGTTCTTGGCCACTCGAGAAGCCAAGACTTTTCATAACCCCAGTCCCTTTGGGCTTCAAAAATCTGTGAGTAGGAGAGGGAAACAGACTGGCACAGGGCTAGACTGAAGGGAAAGGTGGGAAGGGCAGGCAGAGACCTTTTGACTAGACAAGGGCTTCAAAGTGGGTGGGACCACAAAGATCTGCAGGAAACAGAGCTCTCGCTGGGCATAGTGGTTTGTTTGAGAAACAAATAGGCACTGCCATGGGGCTGGAGTGTAAAATCCTACAGGCACTGGCTCCAGTGCTGGAGAACAAAAGGATTTTAAATAGACCTCAATCCAGTGTATAACTTAAAATTGCTTGATTTGCAATATATTTTTTTACTTTTCATAACACTCTAAAACATAGACTTGATTTTATTTTTCAGCCCTGTCTTAAATGTAACTGCGATTTTTTTTTTTTCCCTCCTGGGAATTTTCCTTCTTAAAGACAACACTTCAAAAACTGTTCCCATATGGAAACTTCACTTTGGTTATTATTACTTCCACTATCTCCTCACATCTGGATGGCTTTTTAAATCCTGAGGGCTCTTAATATAAACTTAGTGTGGGGGGAAAAGGTAATAAAAGGAAGGGAAATAGAACAGACACTACCTATCACCAACTGCTGGTGATGTAATGTCCAGAGGTAAGCTGGAAGATTAGACACTAGCCTCACAATTTCCATCCCTTACTAATGACAGAAAAGGAGAACAAAGATTGCAGAAGAATAAATGCTTGAGTAAACAAATAAAACCCAGCAACACTGCCAAACTGGATGAGGGTGTCACACAGGAGGACATAGGTGGCCTCGAAGGTGTCAGTGACAGCAAAAGGGCTAAAGTTTGTACCACAAAGTGAAAGGGAAAATGAGCATAGGACCTAAAATCAAGATTTCAGCTGTAAACTGGAGCTTTTTCGATTATAGCCATCAGAAAAGAAGAAATACTCTGGATCACCAGAGAAGACATGCAATCCAGGAGGCATTTCTGGTATCTATAGGTCTGTGTTACTGTGCCTGTGAGAGATGCTGATCAGACTTCACCTGTGGGAGAGAACTGTGCTCATTTCTAGCCAAGAAAGCTTAATTTGAAGTGCAGGTAAGAGAGCACTTTTGCACTCTATTTGAAGAGCAAGTAAGAGAGTATGGGGAGCTCATGGTGCATGAGGGGGCTGATTTGGTTAGTTAAGCAAAGTGAAGTCTGTACTCAAGGGAAATAAACACCAGGGAGGAAGCAAAGCTTCAGCTAGAGCCACGCTGGCACAGGCACAAGAGAATATAAACTAGGTGTGAATTCATTTAAACTGGAAATTAAAAAACTTTAACCACTACAGCAGTTCGGTACTGGGGCAGCCTGCCAAGGGGACTAGTGGGGACAAGAAAATTAACTAGTTTGGAGTTGGCACCTGAGAAGCTTTTGCAAGGGATTGTGAGACCGTAGTGGTAAGAGATCACACTCGGTCACCAGGAGCCTCCTTGCTTTTGCTCCCACCAAAGAGATCATTCATCTTCCCACATCCTGAAACCAGTGCTGTATGCTCTAAATGCTTCAGAGGCAGATGCAGGCAAAGCCTTCCCAGAAACATTTTCTCCCCATATGAAAGGGCTGGGGCTTTACTTGTCCTCAGAACTGGAGGGTGCAGGGTAGTTTTTAATACGTGCACAAGTGCTACAGGAATTCTGAACATTCCTGTTACTGTAAAGGGGTCACAGCTCTCAAATCCAGCTGACATTTTGCTGCCTATTGAATTCATCACAACAGGAATATAATTGCACACTGCACAAAGAATTTTTGCAAATGAACTCCCTTCCTTGGCAGTGGAAGAGCCTGCCACCAGCAGAGGAGGCAGACAATAGTTCAGCCTAGTTCCATACTGGACCAAGAGGGACACTCTTGGAAAACTGCAGATGATGAGAGAACGCCCAAAAAGATGGGGTGCCTGTGGAACCAGTGGAGAAAACAGGTGGTTTTCATATGAGTATTTCAGCTAAGCAGTGACTAGTACTAGGAAAAGGGATGAGGAAAGAAGAGCCCTGCAGGTGGGAACACAGACAGACTCCCATGGAGAGGATGGCAAAAAGGGAAAGGGGTCACAGAAGGAAAATGAGCAGCTATTCCAGGGCATACAAAGGAGACAAGAAGTATGTCAGAGATCTGAGAGATGCATTTGCAGCAGCTGACATGAACTGTGAGATTCTCCTGACTACTCCACCTTGCTGTGCCTCAGAATCCTGCAGAGCCAGGGCCTGATTCCAGGAAGGCTGGTCCAGCTGTGGCAAGCAGCCCTCAGTGGCTGCTGTCAGGGGGCCTCTGTGCACAGGCACAGCCCCACGGGCAGCACAGGGGGACACACATCATCTGTGCCAGCTCTCCCACCAGACCTGACTGCAGGCACTCACCTGGCACAAAGGTCCTTTGGAGGAGCACTGAGCCACTGCCCTGGAGGAGCAGAGGCAAGGCATCCCTGCATGGAGCTCTGGAGACCACAGGGACACACGATCCCCCTGCAGACCAGCAGATGCACTCTGGCTGGCATTGCCACGGCCTCTGCAGTGCCACTCCTCAGCTGGCACCGGGAGCTCACAGGAGGATGGAGGTGGTGGGTGCAAGTCCTGCTGCTGCTGGGCAGGGCTGCCACCCCCCTGCTCCCCCCAGAAAGGCCTGAGGAAACCTGCTGTCCAGAGATGTGCCCCCCAGCCAGTGTCACTGGCACAAGGGAGACTTGGTAATGTGTAACAGCACCTGGGTACACACCAGCCCATCCATTCATCAGGAAACAAACCACCCTGCCAAAGGTCTCCTTTGGAGAACAGAGGCAAGGGCAGCCTCAGCAAGCCCAGAAAATAAAATATTGACTCCTTTTGAGCACACAAAGACCATCTCTGACTCCAGAGGCACCTCAGCACAGAGCAGTGGAGGATGGGGAGAACCTTAGGGAAGTCCTGTAGGGAACCTGCCTGGCTGTGACACTTCTCCCCACTCTCCAGGTAGAGATGGGCACCACGGCAGAGGCCAAGCTGCCCATCACCTTCACAGCCTTCAAGAAGGGGAGCAGCAAGCTTCCCCAGAAGAAATTGTGCCCCAAGAATGCAATAATTACCATCATTAACCCAAATCCCTGGTTACCTCTTGGCACAGGGCAGCTGGAGTTGGCTGGCAAAAGCTGGACATGAGTGATTGAACAATTGAGGTCCTCTCCTACCTCCTCCCTTTTCTGAGCCCACATGAAAGCCCCATGCAGATACCCAAAGAGGGGGTTGCAATGAATCATTGCACAAAAGCTGTTAGACTTTCTGTGCTGGGGATGGAAGATCTGCTCCTCATTCTGGGATGGACATTTCTCTCTTCTACAGCCCCCTAAACCTGATTCCTTTGCAGGGCCTAATGTGTGCAGGTATTTCTGTTCTCCTCTACTCAGGGTCTGTTTTCTTGGTCTTTTCTTTAGAAAAAAATGGGTTAAAACATGAAGACATTTTAAACTGAAAACTTATAATAATGCTCAGTGCTTACCTCACTCTTGCCATCTTCAAAGTGATTTATAAATGTTAACTAATTAATTAATCTTCACATCTTCTCCAGCTGAAATTCAGAGTCACGGCTGAAGTGAGCCGTGAAAAATAAACGCGTGGTTTTCAGGTGAAGGGCAAAGGCAAACCTATGCTCCTGCCCTCTGTTTGCCATCCAGCAAGGCAATTTGCAGCAATACTTTCCTTCTGCACTGCAACCCTCTCATTTATTTTTCACTCCTACCAAAGGTCTGAAGTAATTTTATGTGCTACCTCCAGCTTTCCTTTTCTTAATGGAGGTCTTAAAAGGTGCTCCCTTTGAAAAGTAAACAAAATGGAAGACTTTCAGAGCTCTGTTTAATCCCAAACTCTCCTAAAATCCATAACACAGCCAGCCCTGAGAGGCAGGCAAATAGGAAGGGGTCGCAAGGCCTGTCTATGGCTGTGCTTGGCAAATGCTGTTCCCAGAGGGATGAGCTGACCCTGGGAGATGGGGGTGAGCTGGATGTCATATAACAAAATAATGGCAGAAGGACACAGCCAGACTTGTGCCAGCTGTGACTGAGCTGTGAGGATCCGAGTCTGGGGCCTCAGCACAGCCTGGGGCTGGGGCGGCAATCCCCCCAGACTCACGCTGGTCCATATGCTGGCTGCTGGCACCTATGTGGGGGGTTGTGCTGCCAGGGCTGACCGCAGTGTGTGTTACAGGGCTCAGGCACTGCTCTGCCTGGTCTTTGCTGCACAAGGTCTCACACACAACCAGCCTGGAACTCTCAGTGCTGGCTTCCAACTCCACTCCTGGGATCTGCAGCCGGGATTTAAACTGTGGACTCAGGGCATTTAAACAGACCCTTTGTGTTTAAGAGCCACAGTTTAGTTAGATAGCAAAGCCCAACAGACCAGAGAGGAGCTAAAACACTTGGGGCGAAGAGCTGATACAGCTGCTCTTCCTAAGCAGCAGCGGGTTCTTGTGGGACACAAATATCCTCCTCCATTGCTGGTAACTTCAGCCCTCCCTGGAGGTGACACTGCTCCAGCCCAGCTCCCGCTGGACGTCAGCCAGCGGCTGTCAGGACACGCGCTTTGTCCGGCTGCTCAGCTCCATCCCAAGCCCACTCCTCATCACACCCCAAGGGCTTTGCAAGCAGCAAATCTTCCAAAGGGTGCCAGACATCTGGCAGGCGCTTGACAGGTATCTCCTCCCCTGTTGGCACCCGGGTCCCAGGCTCGCTCCTCCCAGGGAGCTGAAGATCTGATACACATGGACGTCATTGTTTCTTGCAACAATCACAAATGCAGCGAGTGCTCCCTGACAGAGACACATGAAGGTGATGTGACGCAGGAGGAGGAAGGCTCAGGTGATTTAAACAAAAGCTGGAAGCTTTGTCACAATCCCTCCCACCAACTTATGGAGAAGGGGATTCATCAGGTAGGTTCCCTACGGCTGCAAATCCATCGGGTC
>VYXD01005108.1:63938-87598 GCA_013397195.1 Hylia prasina
TTTGCATCGGGACAAGCACCTCGCACCCAGAGCGGGATTCCCGCTCGGATTCCCGCTCGGATTCCCGCTCGGATTCCCGCTCGGCCCTGCCGCGCCAGCGCGCCCTGCCCGCACACGGAGCAGAGCTGCGGCACGTGGTGCGGCTGAGGCGCCAGGCCACGGGCGCCCGGCCCGCCACCCCCTCCGGATTCGAGGACGGCATGCCCTCCTCCCAGTACCCTTGGGCCATTGTGTGGGGTCCTACAGTGTCAGATGAGGATGGAGGGGACACAAACTCAGCCAACCCAGGCTTCCCGCCGCTGGGATACACCTTTGTCTCGCCGCACGGGATGGCGACGGCACAGCCCAACTCCCACTCGCTCCTGCACAACGCGGGGCTCAACCTGCGCGAGACCCCAGCCACCCTGCGGCCCTTCTTGTTCGGGCCCCGGGGGGAAGGTAAATCTGCCCTTTGCTTCTTGCACCCCACCCCCAGTCCCCTGCAGGAGCAGCTCTTTCTGCAAAACTCACCAGGAAGCTCCCCTTGCCCTGCTGCTCTCTGGGGACTGGAGGGAGTGGCCACCACAAACCCCATTCCTCTGTCTCGCAGGTGTGGACCCCCAGCTGTACGTCACCATCACCATCTCCATCATCATTGTCCTGGTTGCCACTGGAATCATATTCAAGTTCTGGTGAGTGGGCTTGGGGCCAATGGAGGCTCTCACTGGGCCGGTGTCTACAGGAGGACTGTGGGCTTAGGATCCCATTTGTCCCAGGGGTGCAGATCTGGTGCTGCAATCCCTTGAAAGGTTTGGCACTCGGCCACGCTGGGCTTTAATGCTGAGTGTCGTGGGATCCATCCCACAAAATTCTCTGTCATCAAGGGCTGGCGCTTGTCCCTTTACCTCACGCCTTGCTCTCTCCACAGCTGGGACCGAAATCAGAAGCGCCGGCGTCACTCGGGGCAGCAGAGCAGTGGGAGGCAGCAGGAGAGCCAGCAGCCCCTCACAGACCTCTCCCCCACCACTGTCAGCATCCTGGGGCCCTACGGTGACCCCCTGACCCGCACACCTGAGGCAGAGGAGTCCAGGCAGGGCCAGGAGGGTGCGGAGAAACTGGGTGGCCACGGGAAGAATGCAGCCTTCCAGCTCAACCGGTGAGCGGCCACTGAGCTGGGGCAGGAGGGGCTGGCAGGGAACAGGGGGACGGGCACACCGAGGCAGGGCAAAGGTGACGTTGGCTAGCGGGAGTGGGGGGTTGGGGCAGTGTAAGCGCTGATTAATTTGCAATTCCTTCTTTCCCCCAGAATCCCACTGGTGAACCTGTGAAGCTCCCGGGAGAGGCTGAGCTGGCTCCCCCACCCTCCTGTCACAGCTGGCGAGCGCGGACTCTCCCCGCCTCTGCCACCTCCTTGTGCCACGGCCCACCACCACCACCACCATTATTAACTAACCGCACTGGGATGTGCCCGGGCAAATGGACGAGCTGGGCCTCCTGAGCCTCCTGCTGGGGGAAGGTTGGGGACCCGCCCTGCCCACGCAGGACGGGATGACGAGAGAGCAGAATGGTGGGAGGGAAGACAGCTGGTGGCGGTGTGAAATTGTGACCTCCCCAGCCCCTCTTCTAGCCTGTGTGCACAGACACACTTGGATCTCCATGGCTCTCTCACCAGTGCATGCCTGACATCGGGGGTAGGCAAGGCGGAAAGGCGTGCCCCTGTCCCCGTGGGCCCTCACCCTCCGTGTGTCCCTTCCCATGTCGTGTGCTTTGCAGTGAACGTCTGGAGTTCAGTGGCTGCAGGACTGCCCACCAGGTGACTCGGATGGTGGCAACTTCGTCTGTTCCTGTGACCTTGGCCCTCCTGAGAGTCCCAAGGGTGGGTAAAGCTTGGGCAGAAGAGGCTCACAGAGCACCTGGGCCATCTCAACAACCCATTTCCTTGAAGGAAACATTATCTTCCCCCTGGATGGAAGATATTCACATCTTTCCAGTTTCTTTCTGCCTAACACTCCTCTGGGCTTTTTTCTCTTCAGCTTGTATTTTTCTTCCTCTCTCCGTCCACAGTTTTTTCCCCTCAGTTCCCACCCCCATGTTACTTCTCTTGCCAGTTAAAGTCAGAAAAGATTCCTTTAGCTTTCCAAATGTTTTGATCCGTTGAAAGCCTCCTTGCTGTCCCTCTCCCTCCTTTCAGCGTCCTTCAGCAAGGTTTTTCTGAATAACACCAGTCTATGATGATGCTTTCCAGAAAATCTGAGGTGAAGCCCTCTGCTCACCATGTTATTTAACAAGTGTCCTGTACACAGCTAAAGAGTGGAATGCAGACATTGCTGGTCAGAAACTGGAAGCAATGGCAGAGGTATCTGTCCAAACTGGTTGCCTGCACATGTCCTTCGGGGCTGTGGTGGTCTGTGGGGCTGGCAGCCACACTGTCACTTATCTGTCTGAGCAAGATCTGTGCATCTCCTAGGCAAGGACCCATGGGTGTCACTTTGAGGACATGCAAGATGGCAAATTTCAGCTTAATAACAATAGTTCCTCTTAGCTTTTATGGACAACTTCAAATTAATTAAAGCCCCACACTGACAAGCACTGAGGTGAAGAGATACACATTTAGACAAGGTTGCCCCTACAGTGTACAAAAACCTTCAGCTGCTGGGCTGATGTGGCCAGAGGCAGGAAAATCACCCTCAATTTGAAGGTCCTAATCCACCATACAAAGTCTCTGACTAAAGTCATCTTGGAGAGAGGGAAGTGGCCTTTCCTGCTTTATGTCTGCATTAAAAGCCTGTTCTTTATAGGACAAAGCACAGGGAATTTCATAAGAGGCCTGGTTCTGCCCAGGTTTACCCAGCTGAACCATTAGGTGTTCTCAGGTCCCATCTGACTCACTGTGAAGGGCATTTAAATCAGAGTGTAAATTACAGTAAGCTTCCAAAAAACAGTAGAGATTTGGAGAAAATGACAGGTCAAATAAAATTACCAGCTTATTAAAAGCACCGAGTGGCTGAAAGATGTAGGTGGAAAAGGACTCTGGAGATCTCTAGTCTAAGCACAGGTTGAGTCTGTGCTTACAGCAGGGGATATTAGTGCTTTACCATAGATTGATGTGCTACTGAGCCTGTTCTTATTCAGGATCCATGCAGGGCTTTGGTGGACATTTAAGCTGCAGATGGAGAGGGAAGGACCAGGTGGCGGTTCCTGCTCGCTGCCCCATTCATTGTTCCCCCTGCTCCCCCTCTCCCTGGCACGTCCCTGCTGGGGAAGGACATCTGCAGGAGGCTGCACTGCTGATTGCTGGCAATTTACCACACCTTGAACTGGTTGAAGTAATCTTCCAGACCAGATTAATTAGATTGTTCTTTGATCAACGGCATTTGTTGAAACAAGGCCAGAGTTTAGACTTTTCCACTTCAAGGGCTATCCTTGGATTTTCTCTTTCCACATGCTGCATGGAGAGGTCTGTAAGAAAGTGCCAGGGGACCACAGGAGGCATAGTGAAAACATTTTCCAGCACTTGATGTGGGGAAGCCCTGCACTTTCCTGGGAAGACTCTTGTAAATTCTGCAAACAAATCAGATTTTGGTGGTTTGGGGTTTTTTCCTCTCCCTTTTACATGACTCTGGTATTGGTAAAAGTATCTCCAGGGAGTGAAACCTTTCATGGATACTGTGGTAAGGGGAAAGCTGGCGAAGCTGTGTAGAGAAAACCCTTACAACAACAGAGGCTTGGGTATAATGAACACCTTTTCTAAGAACAATTTTCCTAGCCAAATACGTTTTTATGATAGTCATTCAATCTCTCACACAAAACAGGTTAGATGCAGGGAAACAAGTTCATTGTCCTGCCCAAACATTCACTGCTATGCTTTGTCCCTGGAAGAAAACACTCAGAACACATGTGGACACACAAGCTTCTTCCAGTCAATAAATAATCTCACTGGATCTGTTTTCTCCAAGACTGGAGCCTTATAAACCATCTTCCCCCACACAGACTGGAGCCAGAGCATGCTTGAGGTCTCTACCCTGGCCGGGGTAATATTCTGTAGGATGTGCACATGGATGGGTTGACAGCACTGAGTACCAAGCCAGGGCAGAGGACAGCACCTTCTTAGTCACAGCCCATCAGGTTTCCCTGTCTTCTAGATGAATGGAGGAGAAAGACTTTTTTTCTTCTTTCCATTAGAAATGGAAAGTTTTTTCTTTCCATTAGAGAGAAAAGTGTGCAGGGAAAGCAACTGGAAGTGTTCGTAATCTTGGGCTAATTCTGCCCAACATTTCTAATGCTGTTGAAAGGGAACATCGAGGTGGGCCAAGTGAGATGAAGTAACTGTGTCTCTGCTGAGCTCTGGAGAGCCCTGGCTTCTTGAACACAAGGGTGGTCTCTCTGTGAGCACAGTGGAAGGGAGGGAAGTTCCTGCTTTGAAGCAGGAACTGGAGTCTCCTTCTCTTTACCCAAGAGAGTGGTATGACCACAAGGCCAAATCCTGCCTGAGCTTTCCCGTCTGGTTGGTTGCAGCTGGTAGGCAGGAACAGACCTCCAGTGTGTGCTTCCACACCTCTCCTCCAGGCCAGTTTCCAGGGACTCACATCCAGCCAAGCATCCCAAAATTCAGAGAGGGCTATCTACCTCTTCCTCAATGGCACCCAAGTGCCCTTGCAAATCTGGTCCCTTCATTTCCCACTCCACTTCTCGATGAAGAAAAACGCTTGGAAAGGAGTGGTTTGTTCATTCCCTGCAAGTTCTCAAACAGGACCACCTTGAGACTGTTCTGAATTAAACTGCGGTTTTGTTTTTCCACTCTGACAAACCACATCTGTGGCACAGCCTTAGAGCTGAGACCTGCAGCACAAAAATCCCGAGTCAAACTCCAGTGCCCCAGCTGCATCCCTGCTAACGTCCCACTGCAGTCCTGGCCCTGCCCTGGCAGGACCATAGAGAGAGGTCCCCTTCCTTCACCAACTGCTGGCTCTCTACTCCTCTTTTCCTGTTGTCTTCCCTCTCCCACTGTTTTCCCTCTTCCCACTCTCATCCTGTACCATGGTCTCCCTCCTGGTTCTCTCTCCCCTCCTACTGTTTCGCTCTCCTTGCTCCTCTCTTGTTCTCCCTTTGCCACGCGGTCCCGTTCTGCCACGGCTTCCATGCTCCCCTCCAGCCTCCCTCCTGCTCCTCTGCTCAGTCTCGCTCTTCCCCCCTCCCCTGCCCTTGTGCGCTGTGATATATATTTTTGTAGGATTTCTCTTCTCCTTGTGGTGAAATATTCAAATCTTGTGGGATGTTAGTTTCAACATTTTTAAATAAAACTTTGCAAAATATTGAAAGCAGACCTCTTGCTTCTGTGGAAGGCCCCACGCTGGAAAAGTCAGGGTGGGATGAGAGGGCTGCACCCTGGGCAGATCCCGTCGGGATGGGGGCTCAGACTGCTGGTATCCCACGTCCTCTTTTTGGGAGTAGAGGGGGAAATTTGGCCCCGTGTCCATCTCGCCTTGGTCTCTTCGCCGACTAAAGGGGCATTTTGACCACCCTCATGCATTCCCATGGTGGAGGAGGAGCCTTTCTTCACCCACTTCGCCGCCCAAAACTGCTGTCCTGCCCCTGGAGCTGCCATCTCCCAGGCACGCCCTAGGGCTGCTTGTCACGCTGGGGGCCAGGGTGTCCGGGCGAGGTGACAGAAGCCGAGGGGAAGGGAGGGACATGCAGCGCAGCAGGCGCAGAAGCTTCCCTCACTCTGTTCCCCGCGGCTGCCTCCGCAATTTCTATTTACAGCCCTGCTGCCTCCCCTCCTGGCCACAGTGCTGCTGCTGTTGCTGGTTTCCAGGGCCGCTCTGTAATTAAGCATCCTTGTCTCCTGCAGCTCCTCCACTTCGCAAGCCCAGCGGCAATCGGGGCTGGGGGCGCACCAGGCTTGAGGGCCACTCCGAAGGGCTGCTCCCTGGCAATGGTTGGAAGACTGCTGGGGGTGGGGATGGTTCCCACCCCTGCTCCTTCTGCCCTGTCTGAGTCCTTTGGGCACTGGAGGTGTCCCTGCTCCACTGATTTACTGCTGGAGGAATTACTGATTTACTGCTTCACAGACCAGACCTGACCCCGGACTCTGGGGTTTCTGCCCTCTGGAAGGAGCCTTCCTGCTGCAAGGCCAGGCCCCTCCACATGGCACCCCGTGCCCTGGACAGGATCTCTGTGGGTTGGTGGTGGCCCCAGACCCGTCAGAGAGCAGACACACTCCTGCAGTGTCTGTCCCAGGGTACAGACACACACAGCACAGGGGCTGAACAGCACTTCTTCTGCCCCTGTGCTGAGTGTGGGAGGGCAGAGACTTTCACCCCTGTTGCTTTAGGTGGGAGATCCTCTCCAGTCAAGAGCTTTGGGGATGGGCAAGCCAGAGAGACTTGACAGAGGTGGTGATAGGTTCTCACTGTGCTGAAATGACACTCATGTACTCACTGGTGCAGGGAGATGTTTTGCACAAACCTCATCTGCTTCCAGCCAGAGCTTCAGCCCTTCCTGCTGACTTCTCTCTGTCATCAGATGCTTTTCCTCTGGTGCCCTCTCTGCACAGGCTGGGGCTGGAGGCACTCAGCCAAACATACCCTTTTTCACCAGGACTCACTCTCTGACTCACAGGAGAAGCTCCACAAGCTGCCCCTTGTTCTTCTGGCTTCTCGAAACACTGACTCCCTGATCCATCTATATCCCATCACCACTCTCCGCTACATCACTCCTACCCACCTGTCCATGTTGACTTCCCACTTTTCCAGTCTGGTCCCAGCCCTGACTCCTTTTCCAGCATCTCCATGCCTTTCCAGTCTGCAGCCTTGCCTCCTTCCCTAGCACCTCCCCGACATCCTATTCTCCAGCAGGGAGCTAGCACTGGGAGTTGCATTCTGAATGGGGACAGCAGAGATGGGAGGAATGAATGCAATCATTTTAATCAAAGAAGAACATATAAGACGTGCACAATGACTTCAAGACACATAAAAATCACCCTAATGAGTGCTCAAAAAACAAGCATGAGGTGTTGCTGACCACTGTGATTTCCTGGGAAAGAGAGTAGCTCAGAAAAAGATTTTGAAAACATCTCCAAAATCTGGGATTCCCTCCAGCTGAATGCTTTCTATAACCTGCTATAAATTATCCCATTATGGGAAAAAAAAATCAGGCAACTGTCAGCTGGAAGAGTCTGTATTGCAGGGATGTGGCAGCCACCAACAACACTTGCTTACCTCCCCTGCTCAAGGACCTTCTCCAGAGTTGTGGCTGGAGGTTAGGACTCCATATGCTCTGGCTATGCCCTCCTCCCCAGGCCTGTGCTGCTGGATATCATCCCTTTGTGTTCCTTTGCAGCACACCCTGTGAGAGAGCCATCCCAACACCGTGGGCACAAGGGGAGTGATGGGAAAACACCTGTGGAGCCATGGGCATCCCTGTGCTCCTTGAGGAGGTGTGGAGCAGGCATGGCAGCGTGGACAAGCTGTGCTAACTCCAGTGCAAGCCTTTGTGCAGGGGGAATGGAGAGCTTCAATCACAGGTAGCTCTGCACTCTACTAAAGGGACCTGGCTGTGTGGATGGCCATTTAATTAGGAGAAATGCACAACTTGAAACTGCCATAAAGAGTCGCCCTGAAACAAGCAACCTCTCATTTCAGCATCATGTAAAAGAGTTGAGTAGTTCCCTTGGTTCATTCCTGCTTTGATCCTTAGAGGCAGAATTGAATCTTTATTGAGGGCTGCTGTGTCTCCGAGTGCACATTGCACTCAGTGAATAATAGGCCATTCAGTGATGCATTCCACATTGATCCAAAGCCCAGCTTTCTCTGAGAGTGACCAGAATACAAGCAAAACCATCTTCAGCCTCAGATCAATCCTCACAAGGGATCTGGCGGGGATGCAAATGCCAGTCTCTGCTCCAGGGCCCTGTCCTGCCTCTCTGTGGCTCCTAGTTAGCACTCCAGTGGCAGGAGAGCAGATGCTCTAGGGCAGCCAGTCTAGTTTGAAGCTCAGACTTTGTCGACAGCTGGACATACCACAAGGGTTCAACAAACAAGCAAGCAAACAAGCCTGGGGTGACTTGTTTTCTGTCAGAGGGACATGGTGTGATGCCTACAGCATGCACTGGTCAAATCTGAGTTACAGCCTGGCCTGGCTGGGAAGCCAGTTGGTTTCCTTGTTAGTTTGCCTATGAAAGGATGTACCAGAATCACAGGCATCATGATTCTCTCAGGTACTCTCTAAGCCTTAGTAAAATGACACTTCAGAAGAGACTTCAGAAGCTTTCTGAGCTCTTCCCAAACCAAGGGGCAGTCACTGGTGGGTGTCCTCTGCTAGTATCAGGGTAGTCAATCTAGCCAGATTAAGACACAGGTTTGCCTGAATTAGTTCATTAACAAAAACACGGATGCAGTGGTTAAATACACCTACAGTGGAGGTTTGTGCCCATCTTATTATGTTGATTCAGACACATTTGGCAATATCAGGATGAGTTATCTAAGCCTGAAGTGGTTTCTCTCCCATGCATTTTTCTGCTTTGCCAATTCTTTTCTTATGTGACATATTACACAAATCACACAAACATCACACAAATGAGATCCAACGCTCTGTGTACCCTGCGTTGGCTGAATGCACAGCAGGAACCCTAAGAGGTTCCTTTATAATGAGATTTCTCTTACACCAAGCATCAGGGCCTCCATGGAAAAACTGAAGACCAAAAATTCTGTCTTGGATAAATGTGGGTTTCATGTGTCTACTGGCCAGCTTACTTGTAGCTCCATATGCAGTGCAGTAATTCTGACTGCAGGATATGGGGAGGAGACAGATTTTCCCCTTGTACCTGCAAGTTAGAAGAGGGATGGGACAAAAGGGTGACTAAACATAACACTGCCTCTTCCAAGGTTTTGGTGACAGGTTTTTGTTGATACTCAGGCAGTCCTGCAGAGAGAAACATATTGCCTAACTAAAATACAAGGAGCTGAGGCTGTCAAGCAAAGGCCTAAAGAGAAGTATGAGGGAGCAGAAGTATGAAAGAGGACAGGAAAAGGCAGGGTGAGGAGTGAGTGGGCAGAACCAGAAATTGTGGCTAGGATTAAATGATGGGGCTGGAAGGAGAAGTAGGATCAAAGGCAGGGGTCAGAATAGAAATTTAGAGCTAGGGGGCATTAAAAGCGCTGGGTAAATGAGGACAAGGAGGGTGAAGCAGGGCTCTGAGAGCTCATGGGGACCAGGGTGCTGCCAGAAGTGAAGCCCCAGTTTAGCCTGAGCATTTACCCAGCTCTCCTCATCCTTCCAGCTGTTTCAGGAGCAGCAGTTGAATCCTCCCCTGCCTGCCTGCCTCCTGGGGAGGGAGAGGAAAGCACATGCTCATGGGTCAGCCCTCAGAGCTCAGCCTCATTGCTGCAGTGCTGGCCCAACCTATGTGTGAAAGATGCAGGACTGTCACAAAATGTAGGTCAGGGGCTGAAAGTCCCTTTCGAAGGATTAAAGGTCTCAGCCCTCTGATGTTTGCTCTAAAGGATGACACATTCCCACTTAAGGGATGTTGTTCCCTTTCCTTCCTTCCTTATCTGTGTTAGTTGTCTGGCCATCATTTTCCAGGAGCTGACATGGAGTCCACTCCATGTGACCTACAGAGGTACCAAAAACTGAGCCCCAGGGATGGTGCTCTGAACACACACAGCACTGAGACCACCAAAAATGAGGCTGTCAGAGTCTGCCCTTGTGCTCCCAGAGCCAGTCTTTTGGCCTCTAGCCTTTACCACTAAAGGGAATGGACAGTACCATCTGGAGCAGGTACTGGAGCAGTGCCTGGTGAGGAGGGAGGACTCCCTCAGACCTGGAAATCTATGCACTGGAAAGCCCAGAAAGAACGATGCATGGAGAAAGTGCTTAGCCAAGTTGAAACCAAGGATGCAAATGTGAAGGAAGGAGTGAGTAGTGGTAGGAAACAGCGAGCACCATCCTCTGCATCAGAAGGGCCTGCTGGAAAAGAAGTGCATGATAACCCCAGCCCAAGCATCTATCAGGATGAAGGAAGAAGCTGGTGTTTCACAACTTCTGAGCTCACTTTGCATCCTGGGTGGTTGCTGCCATTTGTTTTCTTCTTTGGTGATAATTGTACGTCGTTTCTCTGCACGGTTCACTGCACAAATGATTTCACACACCCGCCCGAGCTGTGCTTTATTGTACTTTGTTTAAATATGCGAAATTGTATGCAACTCCATGTGACGTCTTATGCAAATTGCTTCTTGTGTTACTGTGCATATTTGAAATTAATTTGAGTACGATCACAGCCCTGACTCTGAAACCATTGTTTAGACTGAGCACTCACCCAGCTCCCCTGATCCTTCCAGTTATCTCAGGAGCAGCAGCCTGAGCCTCCCCCGCCTGCCTCAGCCTTGATCCAGGAGCAACGTGCACTGGAGGTGACACAGCTTAGATGAAGGTCATGTTCCAGGCCTCTGCTGAGTTTGCCAGTTAGTGCAGCCAGAAACTGAGTACTTGATGGGGAAGCTGGAGCACCAACCTCATGTCCCAGAGGGGCCTGCAGACATGCACTCACAGGGAGCAAATTTTAATCCCTGTAGAGCCAGGCTAGACTCTGGACAAGGACATGCCATCCAGTGGTTCAACGGCTCACCAAGATATCCAAAGGCACCTAGGCTTAGAAAAAAGCACTGGTGTTACAACGTCAGGAATTAGAGATGCTTTCTGAAAAGCTTGTTAACAATCTGCCCTTTCTGGCAGTGGATCTGCAGATATAAGGCAAATGCTCTACACACAGGTGTTCCACGTTTTTAAAAAGATGAGATTCCATTAAAAACATCTACTAAACACACCAGCCATAACACAGGCAGCAATATATTGTCTACGCTAATCTCTGAACACATTCAAGCCATTTCAGCAACATTCTTCATGCTAATTTTCCCTTTTCTCTTCTTGGTTATGAGTCAGCAGCTAGGCTTGAAACCCCTAACCTTCAGCACTGAGGAATGATGTAGACGTCACTCTGGCAAGGCCTTAATCATCTGTTAAAGAACAGAGAAGCGACAGTCAACCACTGATTTTGCTGTAACTCCCGTTTTATCCCTGGCTCCTATAATCCACTGTAGTCTGGCAGTGAAGTGTTTCATGCGAGGATTTCTGCGTTGGGCAGCTGAGCACAGGTGGCTGCTGGGAGGCAGGGAGCTGTGGGCCACATCCCAGGGCTGCTGGTGTCCAGGGTTGGCTGCTGGTGTCCAGGGCTGGCAGCAGAAAGGAGCGAGGCAGGCGGTGCTCCCAGGCAGGTGCAGCTGGTTCACTGTAGCACCCAGCCTGTGGCTGCCCTGGGAGAGCTGCTGTCATCTTTCCCCTTGACAGATGCTCCTGGGGCATCCCCTTCTCTCATCCCCTTTTGCCATCCTGTGCCAAGGTGGTCTCATTCGACTGGCTGCATACTCTGGGAAAGGGGTGGTGGATGGACCCTGGCTACTAACCAGTACCTGGGTGGGCACTAAGCCAGTGGGGGAGATGGCCTCAAAGCCCCTGAGTGCCAGCTCACTCTCCCCTGGGCTGCAGCGTGGAGAAGCTATCTTCTGCTCATCAGAAATCCCCCCAGATCTGCAAGACACCCAGCCATCACCTGAAGCAATTGGTCTTGGGCCTGCCTGTCACATACTGTCCCCTCCAATTTCTGTGCTTAGCTCTCTGCACGCTGGAGGCAGGAGGATGCACGTCTTGCAGTGCCTGGGTAATTACAGCCCTGCAGCACTCTGCAGTATCCCCAGGACACCACCCCACAGCCCCATACAGCCCCACTTCCAGGCGAGCCCAAGGCACCCAGCTTGGTTTGAGCTGCTTTAAGGGCAAAGCTGTTATGAAAATGTCCTGCAATTGCATAAGAAGAGGGGACTGGCAGAGATCTCCTGGCCTGTGGCAGGCAGCTCCATTGCATCCTCTTGCTCAGAGACCTCCAGTCCCACAACAAGTTGTCTCCTGGCCTCACTGCTGCTGTTGAAAGGCTGTTCCAGATCCTTGCACTGGCAGGTGGGAAGCTCTTTCTAATTTCCATCCTCAGTGTACCCATGGCCCAGCCTGTGATAACTCATTCTTGTGCCAGCATTGTCCTCAGGCTTAAATTCAATGTCAAAACCCTTTGTTAACACAGAGTTAATGTTGCTTGGTGATAGCTCATTCATTCCCAGAACATTATGTTCATCAAAACGCAAACTTGTGGAAAAACAGGGCATTTAGAGCTAAAGTACATGCCCGGGCAACCTTACTTGTGCACCTTCTGAGCTGGCAGCTGCCAGAGGGACTGTCAGCTCTCTGCCTGCATTCACTGCGTCAAGTATAAAGCGTTCTGTGATGATCAGTGGGAGCTTTACCTGGGACTGGAGGGGGTGAGCAAGGAGGGGAGAGCCAGGCCCTTGGGGGCAGGCAAGGTGGGGTTCTAGCTGCCAGCTCTGGGATGAAAGGCAAAGTGTTTCTGCCCATGGGACACCCAGGTTCTTTCAGTGCACCACTTTCAAGGACAGAAGGAGATTACATGTGATTAGGACGTCCTGGGGTAAAGATTTCACCAAGCACTCCACTCTGCAACAACACCAAAGGCAACAACTCTCTGGCAAGTGTCAGCTCATAAAAATGCAGCTGGGTGGCATCAGTGCTTTGGGAAGGGCATGCCAGTGCTCACTGAGAGAACAGGACCCGACCCACTGCACTGCAGAGTCCCTGGGGTGGGGGAAAGCCATCTCCAGCAGCAAGTTTAGCTAGCCCAGCAGGTTTGGCACAAACACAGCTGGGCAGGACTCCTGCCATTTTTGGCAGCATCAGGCTGTTTGCCCTTTTGTGCAGTTGAAGTCATGCTGTTTCTGCCACAGAGGCTGCTGTGTCTAAGGTGAAGGATGCTAGGAGGCTGCCGTGAGCTTCAGCCCCATCCCAGGCTCCATGTTAAGGGAATTCAGACCAGGATTGCCAGCACGGCCACAGAGATGTACAGTGCACAAGAGCCAGGGCTGAAAATTTTGAAATTTTAATACATGGTGATTGCAAAAGCTTCAAGCACAGAAGCAAAGAATGGCCAGAGGGATTCCCTCTGTACACCACTGCCCTGTTACCCATGCTGCTGCCATTTCCAGCTCACCTTTCCCACTGCATTAAAACATTAGTGCTTTAGAAAGTGCTAATGTTTAAAACAAATTTTCTTACAGTGTTTGCTGCTGGGTACATATTTTCTAAAGAGTGATTTACAGGAAGTTCAATATGAAGGACAGCCACAAATCCTGACCTAGACAGGCTGCTCAGCATCCTTCTGTCCAGACAGGCTTTGTGCTGGGCTCCTGATCTCCAGAAGTTTTGGGAGAGCAAGTAGCATTTCTCAAATTTATTCTTCACTTTCTGTAGTTTTTTTCATGTGTAGTGCCTGCAGTATCTGCCCTCTTGCTGACCCAAAAGGGCAGCTGGCCATACTTGCTGTAGCAAGGATGTTCAGATGCTGGGAGCTGATCTGGGGGAAGTGAAGGGCTGTCAGCTGGCAAGCCTGGAGGGCTCCACTCCAGAAAAAGGAGACAGGGAATGAGCAAAGAATGAATTCTCAGGTGGCAGCTGCTCCTCAGACAGAGCCAAGGCTTCTGCGACAGATGCTGACTCTGCCTGCAAGGCTGGAGGATATGAAGCCCCAGGTGACCGTGGTGCTGAGGGAGTTCCTGGAAAACACAAGCATCCTTGCTAAAATGAGGCCCAGCAATGATGCAAAAGGTTTTCTAGGAACTCTTGAGTATCTAGGTGAGGCTGACAACTGCCCTGAGGATGTGGAGATGATTATGCCAGGCTGTCTTGGGAGGAGGAGCTCATCCGGCTGAGTGGGAAGGAAGCACTTGAACCTGCAGAATGCTACTTGCTGCATCTCTGGACTCACCTGCCTGATCCAAGGACTTGCTGCTTCCAGTGAGGCGCTGAGCAGGGAACATGTGCCCTTGGGTCCCACATTCCTCCAGGCAGAACACCTGGCCACAGCTGGATTCCCTAAAGCTCTGTCTAGAGAAGCTTCCATGTGGAGAATCAGTAAATAATCCAGGAGCTTTTGGGTCTAGTAAGAGGGAACAAGTTTGCAACTCTTTTGCACTCCACTTGAATAGTGGAAAACTACCCAGAAAGCAGACAGCACTGTGGAGTGTGAGGAACATAAGGATGGAGAGTGCAAAATGAGAAAAGGACAGTGCTCTGTCAAACAGGCAGAACACGCTTATGGATACAGGCAGTTGGATCTGCTTGCCTCTGAAACAGAAGAAATACATCAAATCCTGATGGGATGCACCCACAAGTGGTGAGTGAGCCAGCAGGAGACATTGCGAGGGCGAGGCCACTCTGGATAACTCTTGATTGGTCATGGCACCTGGGAGAAGTACCTGAAGACCTGGGGAAAGCAAACACCTCTCCTGTCTTCAAGAAGGGTAAGAAGGAGGATCCAGGGCCAGTCAGCTTCACCTTGATCCCTGAGAAGATGATAGAGCAGGTAATCCTGGAAATCATTTCCAGGCACGTGGGTGACAAGAAAATCACCTGGAATAGTCAGCATGGATTTACCCAGGGGAAGTCATGCTTGACCAACTTGATGACCTTCTATGATAAAATGCCTCACCTTGAACAGGGCCTTTGACACTTTGAGGTGGCTGAAACCTGGCTGAATGGCCAGGCACAGGGGGTGGTGAGCAGTGGCACAAAGCCTAGTGGGAGGCCAGCACCCAGCATTGACTCCTGGCTGACAGAGGCCCTCTGGGTGATTCCTCAGCAGGGCCAGGCTGGACCAGACAACCTCCAGAGACCCCTTCCAACCTCAGCTACTCTGTGATTCTGTGAAACCGCTTACTGGGAATGGTCTCTGATGAGTGCCACCCCAAGCCGTGCCTGGGCTTTGTCTCAGGCAGCAGTAGCTGAATTGGGCTAAAACTGCAGCAGCCGTGTGACAGAACGGGTGACTGCAGGTCCCCAGTCTGCCCTGTGTCCCAGGGCTGAGTACTCTGGCATAAATAGAGTCATGGCTTCGGGAGATGGCAGGCTTAGCCAGTAATAAGGACAGGATGACTTCTGCACCCCAGGAAGGGGTGGAATGAGGGGAGGATGAAGCTGGTATGGGAGAAAAGGACATGATGGACAGGGGAACTGTCTGCAACTTGCTCTGCTTCTCATCAGGAGCTGTTCCCTCCTGCCATATGGCTATGTGCCTTGCCTGCTGGGGAAAAAGGAGTGTCCAGGTATGTGATATGAAGGAGAAACAATGGCAAGCTTGCAAGATGTGCTGTGACTAGCTAAGACTACTGCTGCTGACCTTAGTTCTTTGGGAACTACAGCACAAGGAGGACAATGAAGTAACCCTGGGAGATAAGCTGTCTGCAGTACAGTGAGAGGAAGCAAGGCAGCTGGTGAGTTCTCCCTACTGATGTTGTAAACACATCTAAAAAAGTACTTCCCTGAACGTGATGTTTACCTGAAACTTGGGAGCCTTGCCCGGAGGGATCCGCTCCAGATGCTGTGAAAACTCTGGGATACAACAAAGGCGCAAGCGCTGCTGAAATCTGAAAAGCCACCCAGAGTGATGCAGCCCAAGCCTGTTAACTCTGAAAACCTCTCAGCACGTTCTAGTCCATAATGAATTCCAGAGGGGTTCACGGTGCACAGACTTGATGCATCTCTGATGTTACACACTGTTAAAACACTTGTAGCAGACCATCCTTCCACACTTTGCGGTGCTTACCCACAGGGCTCCTGGCAGACTCTGTTATCCCTAGAACCCAAACAGCAGACTACTTGTCCAGCATTGCATTTTATCCTGGATGAATTGGCCTCCTTCCCCTTCAGCTGCCCACAGCCCCAAGCCCCTCTCCCCCAGCCTCTTTCTCATCCCTGTCAGGCAGCAGCTGCACGTATGAATTAGCCTCCCCTCCAATGTGCACTTCAAACCTGAAAAAGCCCTCCAACTTCGATTCATCAGGAAGATCACATTAAGCCCATCTAACCTCGCTGTCTGACAGGGTAACTGCGCTGGCGGACTGGGGGGGTGTAGCAGATGTGATACATCTTGACTCCAAAGCTTTTGATAGAGTGAAAGGCACAAACAGTGGGAAAAAAAACACCGCTGGAATTGCCAAAAGATGTACACAATTGCCAAAAAGTATATACAGCTGGTTTGTGGAGCTTGCACTGTCAGGGCGGAAAGGCACTTTTCAGCAGGGCTGTGGAAATCGGTAGATTCATTTTCATCACTGAGAGCTTAAGCTGTGTGGTAGAAAAAGCTTTTTAACTATTGAGCAATAAAATGCTGGACTAGATTGGCCAGGGAGGCTTGTCACTGTAGGCTGTTGAGAACAGGTTCAACAAATATCTGTCAGAAATGAGTTGTGCTTACTTAATCTTGTCGTCGGGTCAGGAGGCTGAATTACATGATTGCCCGAGGTCTCGTCCCAATTTCATTTTCCCCAATTAAATTAAATAAACCTTAGAAATCATTGTCAGAAGCAAGCTGCAGCAAGCTATACTTACTGCAGCCCACCCCACCCCCCCCAGTCAAGTGTTAGATCAGCACTAATCCCATCCAGGTGTAAACCAGGTTCAAGACCTACCACTCTTTCCCCCAACGTGAAAATCAGCACGATGAAACCCTTTCAGTTCTGCTGCGTAGGCATGTGGCACACTTAGTTCAGAGTAGATTTTGTGTATTTCTCCAAAGAACCGAGCCTTTTCTGCAATGCTGGGTTTTAAACTTCCTTTCTGAGAGAGCTTATGGGAGCAGGCATTGTGTGGGAGAAACACCAACAAGTCACTTGCATCAAGAGCACAAGACTTTGGACTGATCTCTTACCCTTGAAGGAAAAACTCTTGGGGGATGGAGCAGAAAAATGTGGGCTTGTGGGCCTGTGTTCAGCACATCTTTTCTTATAATGCTGTGCTTGTCGTGCTAACCTGCTCTGCCTGCCAAGGAAGCACAGCAAATTGCAGGGAGAGGTAAATCTGTGCAGCCTTAAAAAGAGCCAAACTGAGATGAGAAAGGGACTACCCAACTAAATCATGCCTGAGCTCCTTCCCTTCTATAATAGCTCATTTCGCTGTGCACATCCCTCTGTTTAAAATGGATTTTTAAGAGAGAAGTTCGTCCATTCCAGCCTTTTGCTAAGCTAAGGAAGGCTCCATGTCCGCTCATATGGAGAGCAGGGGTAGGCACAGAGACAGACTCTGTTATTCCAGCTCCCCCACACCACTGCCAGCCCCAAGCCCACTTCTGAACATGAGTGACAAATTGTATATAGCATCCTAAATAAGATTAACGTAATGATCTCTTTAAGGCTGTTGTCTTTGTGATCACGTCACATCGGGGCTTCATAATCATCTCGTGAATGATGAATGCACCCAGATCTGTCTCTTCTTCTGTCATTTCTAGCCAGTGAATCTCTGTGTGTAAAAGACATTCCTGTTAGCAGGAGCGAAGAAGAAGGACTTCGCACTACTCTGCTTCAGACTGTGAGTAATTCTCCTAAATGCATTTAATCAGCAAACTTCCTTTTCATGCTGCTTTTTGCTGAGCTAGAGCCATTACTGCAAGCAGAATTATTCCCAAGGCCAGTGACATTCCTCCATGGTGGCAGTTCCCTTTTGACTCCACACATCATCTGCCTCTCCTCGGCATCTTACCCACCTAAAATTCTCCTACTAATTCCTTTCACTTCAGCTTATCTAGCTGCCTTCCAGCCCTTACTGCATCAAGTGCCCTACTGAAATCCAACTAGATTAGATTTACCAATTTATTTTTTCACCCAGGTAAGGGAAAGGAGGTAAAGAAAAGGATCAAGTTAAGGGCACACAGTGCTTTTGTTGATAAAACCATTTTGTATTTGATTCCATTTTCCACTTACTGCTGTAGCTTTAATTCTGTTTTCCTTCTGTAATTTGTTCTTAACCTTATACTCTGTTGAGACTAGACTAATGGGTTTGCAGCTGCCCAGAGTACTTTGTTTTCTCTCTTCCTGAAATATAGCTCCTTTTTCCCAGCCCTGACATGCTTACTCTGAAGTTGATGGATATGCTGCAAATCTTTGCTCCCAAAGCCGCTGCTTCCTCAGACAGCTTTGAAAAAAATACCCCACAAATATCAAGGTAAGGTGGTGAGCTCCAGCCTTGCTTCTACAGAGCTCCTCGAGGTTTGCTTTTGCCTTAATACATCAAGTTACTGTTCTACACCCTCTCTTCTATCCTCTTCTCCCACCTCTTCCAGCATCGTCCTTCTTATTGAGAAATGACACGAGGCAGCTGTAAAGACCCAGAGGTGTTTAAGCAGCCCTGTGGTGAGCACTGAAGGTGGTATGAGGAGGGCATCAGCCAAGCACCCACCCCTCTGCTCTCCTGGTGAGCTGGAAGCCACAGTTCAGGTTATCACAGAGGCATGTTTCTCAAAAAGAGGGGGGCTGAGAAGTGACTGTTTAACTTCTGAAAGGGAACAGAGATCCCCTGAAACTCATCACAGATTCTCTGACTGCAAAGAAACACGCAGGCACCTAAATCAAGAATTTAAAGGAGTTATTAAAGTCTCTCTGCTTCAGAAGGGGTGAAGGTTTTGTGTAGGGAGGGAACTCTTATATGCTGCAATAGAGTTTTAAGTGACATTTCAGTGGTTGCTGCTGTTCAGAAAAACACGGGCATCACAGCTTAAGGAGTCACCCCCAAACCAACCAGATCTTGCTGTTAGGAGATTCATCTGTAGTATAAAATGGGACAAGTTGTGCTACAGAGGGTGGCGAGCCAGCTGGAGGAGAGACATTCGTGCAGAAAGGCTTTACAGATGCTAATGCTGCTGTCAGCACAGATGCATTTCCACAGGGCCGAACAAGCATACTGCCCTTCTGGCTCCCAGCGTTGTGAAGACACTGAACATTGGCTCATGGCAGATCAGCAGCACAAAAACACTGACCCACACAAAAAGTCAGGTGGGAAGGGATTTCTAAAAGTCTCTGTTCCAATTCCCTGCTTGCAGCAGGGTAACTTCAAAGCTAGACCAGCTTGCTTAGGGCCTTGCTCACACAGCTTCTGAACATCTCCAAGGATGGAGATATTCCAGTCTTTTTAGACACCATTTCCCCTACTGAACTGCTCTCAAGGGGAAGAATCTTTTTCTTATACATGTTCAGAATTTCTTTGTTTCAGCATTTGTCCCTCATTCCTTGACCTTTGTTTGCTGCCTTCTCAGAGTCTGGCTTCCTCTTCTCTACAGCTTTCCTTAAGGTAGGAGCAGACAGCAACTAGACACCACCTCAGTCTTTGTTTAACAAACCCAGCTCCCCCAGCCTTCTCGTTGTGCATTGTGTGCTCTAGCCCTCCCCTGTGGGGGCCTTTTGCTGGCCATGCTGCAGTTTGTCAACATTCATTTGTACTGAGGAGCCAGTCCTGGGTGTAATCTTCCAAGTAGGACCTCACACCGCTCAGGTGGATGGGAATAATAATTTCTCTTGATCTGCTGACTACACCTTTGCTAATGCAGCCTAGGCTTCAGGGAACCTTCACTGCTTGGAGGACTCACTGCTGAATCATGTTTAAAATGCTTCTTGATAACTTTTGTGTGGATCTAATAAAACACAGGGGTTATTGCCACAGAGAGCTTTTCACCCTACTGGAGCAGGCTATTCCTGTGCATGTGTGGTGTGCTTTGGTTGTGCCCACTCAAGACAGACCCTCTCATGCACTTCTGATGTAACTGTGATTTTTGCTGTGTGCTGAAGGTCCTCAGCCACTCTTGCTGTCCTGACACATCCAGTGAGTGATACTTTTTCCTCCTTCGAAATGATGGGATTTGTATTCATGGCACATCGGCCAGAAGTTTCAGTAATAACTGCCCTTACTACACTACAGTGGCCAAATGAACTCAGCCTGGAGCCAAGGCTGATCCAATCACAGGTTGTTACATTCCTGCCCAACAGGGACCCACCTCCGTGTGCCCAGTCCCAGAGAAACCTACTTATTTCAGTGAAAAAGGGTTGGATTGTTGCTGCATATGCTTCAAATTCCAGAGTGTATCCCAGGTGTGTGGTTTCTGCTCCTTGCTCTTAAGAATGCAAGATGCCAGTATAATGAAATGATTCAGGCAACCAAGCATGTGCAGCATAACACGCATCTATAACTCTCCATTACCGTGTATTTCTAAGAGCTTAAACAACACTAAGCAGAAAAGTTACCAAGCAGGGGAAAATGCAATCTATTTCCATACAGCAGGAAAAAAAAACAACAAAAGACAAACAAACAAAAAAAAACCCCAACCCAACAGAAAAAACCAACCCAACCAAAAAAAAGAAAGACTAAGAATGATGTGCTGAAATGCTCTCTGCTGTGTGCTGCCAGGGGATTTAATCAGTCGATTGCCAAAGAGATGTCAGTTCCCTGAAAAGAGTGAGGACAACACGCCTTGCTGAGAAATGTACTCTCAAGATTAAAATGCCAGCTGCAGGATAAACCAAATATTGTCCTACAAGCAGCTCAAAAATTTGGGTGAAAATGAACAGCTGCCATCCTTAAAATGTGTGTCACTACATCATCACACCTTCCAAGTCTATCTGTGCATCTCTGCCTACTGGTCAGTACCTCCAACAAATTCAGGTACCACTTGAGCCAGCTTAATGAACACTTCAGGCCAGGTTTATCAGCCCTAGAAGCCAGCCAAGCAGGATCCTATGACACAAAATACCACCTATATTACTGGCACAGCCACCGCGAGCAGTGCAGTTTACACACAGACAGCAAACAAAAGGTGTTCAAGCACACAGAGTACAGTGGCACCATGGGAGGATGGTCTGTAATCATAACTGAGGGGCCAGGGGTGGGTGCTTTGCGTTGGGGTGGTGAAGAAAGAGAGAAATGGAGAAATCAGGAGAGTAGATAAAGAAGGAAAGCGCTGAGGTGGGAACGTGACAGTCAGATGTGATTGTGGAGGAGGCAACAAGGATGGGAGATGGAACAGGCAGCCAGCGTGGAGGTGTGTGTTTGCCACCCTCCTGGGCCAAAGCTGCGGAGCAGAAGTTGTTCCAAAGGTTGTGAGAGAGCAACTGTCGTGGTAACCGGCTGGCTTTCTCCACACATTTTCTTTTCTGAGCTTGTCAGGAGCTGGTGCCCTCAGCAGGAGGTGGGAACCCGGCTGTGTTATTCACATGATTCTGTTCCCAGGAGGGAGGCCCCACTAACCTCCACCTACCACCTACTCCAGGGCTCTGTTACCTCCTGCAGTCACTTTGCATTGCTGACTGCTTATTTCCTTGCTGCAGAGTTGTGAACCTCTCTGTCACCCCCTTCCCAGCTCCCCATGGCTGGTGCAGCCTGGCCACCCCTCCTCACCCAGCTCCAAGCAAGTTGGATAGAGGGAGGCTGTACCAAAGCTGGCCTTTCTAAAGAAATGAGCTGGTCTGGAGACTGGGCTGGGCCTGGGGGTCTCCACTGCACACATCATGTCACTTGCTGTGGGGCCAGCTCTCAGCCAAGCCTGTCTCTGTGCATGAGCACGGCGTAAGGAGGGCACCTCTTCACCCCACACTGCTCCTCCTGCCCCCAGCACCACCGGTTTTACACAGGTTTTTATTCACCACACACCTTAGCTGAGCCCAGCCCGGTCAGTGTTATGAAATCCTAGAAGCCCTAAACACACACACACGTGGGACATGGGCATGTCTCAGCAGGGAGAAACCCGCATGGCAACCAGAATGCTCTTCCCCGGTGTGGAAAGGAGCAAGGGCTGCCAGGATAAGTAAAGGGAGGCAAGTAAAGAGAGCTGGGAAAGAAGGCAAAGAGATCAGCTGTACTCTCCAGAGACACACACCCGTGTTTCTCTGACTTTCCCTTCTCTGAAGGAAAGGAGATAAGACAAATCAAGTGCCTGTGACAGATGTTAGTCACGCTGCCTCACGTGCTGCTGAAGGGTGCTCGGCACTGCGGGCTGGGAGGGGGAGCAGAAAACTCCGGGCACCCTAAGAAAAATTAACCACTTTGTCCCAACCTTCAAGTGACAAATCTCCCTTGCCAGGTATAGGGTATTCTGACAAGCACTCCCAGTTTCAAGTCCAGGCCAGCCCTCTTCGAGACTCCGTCCTGTTTCTTCCTAGGCAGCATGCAGGGAGGAAGGAGGCTATAAAGGACTCTCTGGCAAAGAAAAGTAAAAGAGATGTCAGTGCCAGGCTGGAGTTCCTTTTCCAAGGCATAAGACTGAATACATTTGCTGCGTTGCAGAACGAGGAGAGAAATGTCACCTTCAGAGGTGATCTGACAATCACAAAAATAAATTACATAGAGGAGAGAAAAAAAAAAAACACAACAAGATGAGCATTTCTGAATATTCATGAGCAAGTCAAAACCCCCAAATTAACAAGGAAATTAATTTCCAAACTGATTAGGCTGCCAAGTCCTTTTATTTAAATAAATCAACAATTGCCTTCATGTGACTCCTGCTGAAGAACGCAGAGCTAATCCTGACTCCTCCCAGGAGGAAGTTTGGTGCCGCCTGCGAGGACCAATACCCCAGCACGTTCTGGGCACAGGCAGGCGCTGTGGCTGGAGCCGCAGGGAGATTTCCCTCTGCCCACTGCTCCGGATGCTGCGGTTTCACGATCGCCCGAGCCAATCTCACCGCTGGCTGCTGTGCCTGTGCTCTGCCTGGTCCCACCCTCTTACTCATGTTGGCTCGGAAGAGCTGTTCCAGCATGCCAAGCTGGCAGAAAACTCACGCAACAATTAAAAAAAGAGGTTTCTCTCAAGTCAGAGCACTGAAACAGCTCAGCCAAACGCCTGGCGCACAACACCCCAGGTGAGGAAGGTAACCTGACCTGACCTGGGAGGTGGGCCCAGCGCCAAAGTTAACCCTGCTACGAGTAGCGGAAGGAAGCGTATCTTGTCCTGAAGTCTCTCAGACAGAGCAGAGCAGCAACAGCCAGCGCGGCTTGGTGATTTTGTGGGGTGTCTGCAGTTCGGTGTGGGGCTGACCAGCCAGCCCGGCTTGGCCATGTGGCGGAGCCCCCCGGTGATGTCTCCTGCGGGAGCGGCCTGGCCGTGCCCGAGGCTGGAGGCAGCGAGCGCCTGCTGCTCCTCCCGCTGCACGGCACCGCGCCCGGCAGCGCCAGCGCACGGGAGCCAGCGGGAAACTGCCAGACGAAACTTGGGTGGGCTGAATCTGTGAAACTGAATTCTCAGTCACTGAGAACGAGGGTGAGTTGCAGCCCCCTCTGGGGTCAAGTTGTGCACGGCTGCAAATACAGAAACGATTGGTGTTTGGGTGAGGTTGCGGGAACGGGGTTGCCCTGTTCCCCTCCACGCCCGGCCTTGCCCTCCTGTTCCCGACAGGGACTGAGATGGTCCAGTTTGCCCATTCTGGCACAAAACCAGCTCGCGGGAAGTCCTTTCTGTCGGCTTAGCAGGACAAACACGCTCAACAGCGTGCCAGGAAACGCTGGAGCCAGCGTGGGCTGGGAACATCCCAGGCGCTGGCAGCCAAACTTTGGGACAACTCCTCTGGATCATCGCGGCGGGCCGGGACCGTCCCAGGCGCTGGCAGGCACAGCGCTGGGGAAAGCTCCTCTGGGCCAGCCCCATCCCGCGCAGACCCGAAGGATTACGATTACTATTCACACAGCATCATGAATATTCATGAAGTGCCCGCCTCTCTCTTCCCCCCCCGCGTCACGTGACGCCGCGAGGCC
>VYXD01005108.1:87759-109243 GCA_013397195.1 Hylia prasina
GGGGGCGGGCTGTCTGTCTGTCCGTCCGCCCGTCTGTCCCGGTGTCGGGGGCTCCACCACCGGGGAGCCGCGCTCCGGGCCGGCCCCGCCCTCGGCCGCCGCGGGGGGAGGTGGGTCCGGGCCCCGCGGGGAGTGCCTGCCCCGGATATGGCCGGGGTGCCCCGGCCCGCGGGCCCCGCGGAGCGCCGCCCCATGCCATGCGAGGCCCCGGGCGCCCCGGTAACCGAGGCGGTTTATTTGCAGAGCCGGCCCTGGAAGGAGGAGAAATGCAAGAGGAGGGAGAGTGAGAGGGGTAAGGAGCTCCCGGAGCTGCGTGAGTGACCCCCGCCCCTGCCCCGGGGGCTGCCGTGGGGTGGGAGGAGATGGGATGGGCCACGGGTCCCGGAGTTGGGGGCGTGAAGGCATTTGAGCCCCAGGGTACGGGAGAAGGGATTGACCGCCTGGAAGGAGCTGAGGCGCAGGGTATGCCTTCTGCCAGGCACCTGTTCCAACAGAGGCTCGCCCGGTCGGGGTGGAGGCTACACAAGTGTCAGGGAACGGCACCAAAGTTCTGTCTCTGGTGTGCGGGTTTGGGATCCAGAGCTTTGTCCAGTACATTTGAGATATTCCTGATGTGTGTTCATATGCGCTTGTTGTAAAGGTGTAGCAGCGTTTGAACTTTCTGGTGCTTATGATTTCCGTGGAAGCATTTTTACTTTTGATCTAGCAGCCTATGTGGCTTTCAGCATCCCTAGTATTTTGCAGCAATTAAGCTTAAAAGCTCCTTGTCATTGAACAAAGATCTTGGGCAGACATGAAACAACAGTCTAAATTGGTCCCGAGCATTGCACTCAAGGCCTTTTGTTGACTGAAAACTCCGTGCCGAATAGGAACTAAAAGCCAGGCATCTGGAGAATAAAGAAACCTGTGTTAGAAGTCAACCTCTGAATAAATACTTGCACATCCAACCTCGATTGTGCCTTCCAGAAACACAGCCTCTACCTCACTGTATACTGGCACGTGCTTTTATCTGTCTGTTTATGATTAAAGTGATGACCTGCCAAGAAATATAAATGCAGCACATTAAGCATGTGATTCTGTGAAGTACTCTGTGAGATCTAAGCTCCAGATCCCTTGTCCCTTGTGAGTTCTCTGGTTCATTCGGTTGTTTATTTGGTGTATGTACATTTGTGGTCTGTACATAGAAAGTGTTTTTGGTTTATATCAGGAGGGTACGTTGGCATCTGTCTGGTACTAGACTGGTGAATAGGAAGAAGGTCCCATCTCTGGCCTGTTTGTGGAAGCTGGGATGATGAAGGCCCTGCAGTGGGAGCGTGCTGTGGTACAGGGTTGAAGCTCCAGCCCATGTCTGGTAGTTATAGAGCAATTGGAAGGGTTACGTGCAGAGTTCTGGTAAAGTAAGTGTGAGCTGCCAATAGGGGTGCATGTTTTCAAAATACCCTTTTAGCCTAAAAACGGGGTAGGGGAGGGGGACAGCTGTGGGCACTAGGACAGTAGGTTGGTGGAGGAATCTTACCTTTGTTTTCTGCCTTTGGAAGACTGGCTTGCTAGTGAAATTGCATGAAAGCTTCAACTTTTACACCGTTTCTCCTTTTCCTCCACATTCTTATAACACCATCACACTTCAGCCTTTCAAGCCAGAAGTTTGAGGCCTGATACATGATATGCTCAAGCGTGAAGATTTTTGGATGGGGAGGTGGGTTCTGAGGGAGGCTAATGAAATCAGTGTAGCTGTCCTTTGAAGAATCAGTAAGAGCCGTATTTGACTTGCTCACTTCGTAAACTGAGGAAACAAAAGTTAGATTCTCTGTGAAGTTCTGGTAGGGAGACAAGCAGCCACTGAGTGCCCTGGCCTCTGCTGGTTTGGGTTTTGGATTCTGGAAATGGACTTGTCTTTCATTAGTTTTTAAATAAGAAAGCTGTTGTGAGGTTTTTTGCTTAAATTGGCATCTTCCTGTTTAACTCCTGAAGTTTGCAGTTGCATCCAAGGGAGTTTTGGAGAACTACAAAGTTTGTTTGGAAAATGCATCTGATTATTGTATGAGACTTTATGTTTTTGGAGAGTCAGGTTCACTTTGGTGTTTTTGATGTGGAAGCTAAGAAAATAAGCCACAATAATAGCAATAATAGCAATTTATTTATTTTATAAATAAAGCTAAACCTAAGCAAAAAAACCCAAACTTGGAAATTCCAAACAAAACACCCCTTTTGATTCAGGTGGTGCTCACTTGCCAAGGATGTGCTATCTCCTCATGTGCCCATCCTGTGGAAGAAAAAGTCATGTAATGAGGTGTTACATGCATAGGGCTGTGCTGTGGGCAGTACTTAATAATTAATTTGGCTCAGAAAAGAAAGCAGGGGAAGGAAGGTAAGAATCTTGGCCCATCAGCCTCTGATTGAATCACAGCAGTGTAAATCCAGGGTAATTCAGTCAGGCAGCGAGCAGTCTGACTGCATGCCACCAACGTAAGGTAAATAATTTATCCTTAAGTGTGTTTATTGGTTGATTTGCAGTGAGTGAGTGAGGCAGGAGTACTTGGCCTTGCTGTTGCATGAGCAATTCATAAAAACAAAATTATTGGGTAATTTGGTTCATTTAAATACTGCTTCTCCACATAGAGGAAAATTATTTTTGCATTTTGGCTCAAACACAGCAATTCCATATGTATTTATTCTGTCCTGATAATACTTCTGTAATGTAAGTGTTTCATACTGCTGGGGCCAAGCCTCTGAGCTCCCCTGATGATTGAGACAGACTCATCAGAAACAATATTGTTTAATTATTAGACCACTCACCGACCATAACAGAAATACCAGTGGGACAGTTTGCAGGTAGCTGCATGGAAACCCAACATTTGGTTGTGCTCTCAGCCAGAGGTATTCTGAGCATAGGTTTTACCTACCACTCTTGCCATATTTGTTTAGGAATAGATGTATCTTCTGCTTCAGAAAATACTGTTTTGTTAATTTCTTTAGGTTTTGAATAGTGTTTTTGCAAGTGTAACAAACTCTGTCCACTACTGGGATTACACAGAGGAATGTAAGGATTAGAAAGGAAAGTGCTTCTTCAGTCAAGTGTTCCCAAAGAGATCGTACCTCTGTGTTCTGGAGACTCGTTTGGTTTCTAACTGGTCCTCTGAATGCAGGGAGGGTTGAGATGGAGCAGTGGTTGAGATTGAGACAGAGTCCTAGAGAATCTTGTCCCAAAGATTGGAAGGAAATGGGCAACGGAGAGCTGTGACGTGATCTTGCTTGGAAATAGGGTATATGAGGAGCAGGGGAATCAGATTGTTTTTCTACTGCTTAGTCTCATTGGAGGAGAGCAGGAATATGAAATGATATTTCTGTGATTCTTTTAAGAGTGGGGCTGGGATGGGCAGCAGGAAGTTAGGAGCCCTGAGTTTGACTTCTTGGTCTGCTGTGGCTGTCTGTTACCTTGGGCAAGTCTGTTTCCCTCTCTCTGCCTGTCTTTCTTCCTGTGTAACATAATGCTAATGTCCCTTTGCTGCATCTGGGTCCTTAGTGCTGAGCTGGGCTGGAGGGACAGGCAAGGTCCAAAATTTTCACTGCCTGTGGGGTCAGACTGTCTGTGATGGTGAAAAATGGTTTTTGTCTGTATTTGCCTGGTTGCAGATGCACAGACTTTATTTATGCCATGTACTTGGGTGGATGATAAGTGGGAAAATTTGGATGTGTTCTGGGTTTCCAGTCAGTCCTGGTTTTTGCATGGAGGACTGCCGGGCAAGGGGCATTTCAGATGGTCCCAAGCCCATGGGAATAACAGGCACCTTTTTCCCCTGTAAATATTTTTTTATTTGGGCACATAGCTCAGAAGGGGGAACAAGTTGCTCAAGAAAGACAGGGAAAATTAAGGAACTGTCACAGCATTAGACTGAGTCAGTTCCATGTTGGAGTCTCTTTGAGTTTAATGGGTTTTTTGTGTTTATCTGTCTGTCTTCCTTATCCTCCATTCCTCTTCCCTTCCCCCTTCTTCCTGCCCCCTGTGCCCAGCTAGGATGGAAGAATCTCATTTCAACTCCTCCCCGTACTTCTGGCCAGCAGTGCCCACCGTCTCGGGACAGGTAAGATCTTCCAGCCTGTTATGTTGCTTCCTGTTAGAAGTTCATGCACAATGAGTGTTTGTGGTGCGTTTCTTGCTCAGCCAAATGCTGGGCAAAGCCGTGCTGGGGTTTGCTAAAACCTGTCCTTCCCCCTGTTCAGATTGAGAACACCATGTTCATTAACAAGATGAAGGAGCAGCTATTGCCCACAGAGAAGGGCTGCAGCTTGGCTCCCCCGCACTACCCTGCCTTGCTGACAGTCCCCACCTCTGTGGCCCTGCCCACTGGCATCTCCATGGACTCGGACACCAAGCCGGAGCAGCTGACACCACACAGCCAAGCCCCTGTGACTCAGAACATCACCGTGGTACCGGTGCAGTCTGCCGGGCTCATGACAGCAGGTAGGGCACCCCAAAGGCTTCGGCAGTGTACAAAGGGGACTCTGGGATGGGCAAACACGAGGTCCTGAAGAATCCTTATTGGCCTGCAGATTATTCCTAGCCTTACTGATGGTGTGGTTTCACTGGGAATCCCTAGGCACTCCGTACATGCACCCTCTTTACAGAAGTTTTACTTCTAGCAGTGGAGACTGGGAATGCTTTGGGAGGGGAAGCCACCCTTCTGTTTGTGTTGTAGTCAAAAGTAGCTGCTACTGTGGGACAGGGAGGTTGGGCATAATTGGAGATGTAATAACTGACTTCCTCCACCTTCCTTTGTTTGCAGGTCCTGGTCTGGTGATAACTTCCCCGTCAGGTTCTCTGGTGACCACAGCCGCCTCTGCCCAAACCTTTCCCATCTCAGCTCCCATGATTGTCTCTGCGCTACCCCCTGGCTCCCAGGCAGCCCTGCAGGTGATCCCAGACCTGTCCAAGAAAGGGACAACCACCCTCACCGAAGGTGGCGGGGCTGGGGGAGTTGCCCCCAAACCACCCCGGGGCCGGAAGAAGAAACGATTGCAGGAGTCAGGGCTGCCAGAGATGAGCGACCCCTTTGTGCTGACAAACGAGGATGATGAGGATCAGCACAAGGATGGCAAGACATACAGGTGGGGAGTGGGATTAAACCTTGACTGTAACATTGCATGGGGATGGGGGTGTATTTAACACTTCAGAGGGTTACATGGGGAAGAAGGGATCTCTGCCTTGTACCTAGAGAGCCCCTGAGTAGAGAATCTTTGAGCTGCAGAAAGAGTTGAGTTTTCTTTCTGGTCACGAATATTTACAAGCTGATGGGCTGACCCAAAACTAAGGATTTTGTTTTAGTGGACAGTCTTGATTTCCTAAATATATATAGTTGTTATTTCCTAAATATATATAGTTGATAATGTTACTAGGTTAGTTAATGACCAGGATGTTATGGAGGCTAAACTATGTCCTTGATGTCACAGCCAGGTGCTGTGGCTGATGTACTGTGGGGTGCAGTCCTGCCTGGTGCAGCTGGAGCACTCCTGGTGTAGCTGGGAGCCCTGGTACACCTGGGTGCTCCTCAGTTAGGGCTCCAGTCTGTCCAGTGTAAAGACTACAAACTGGAGACACACTGAGCAGGAAGTGAGCTGTGGTGATAGTGTCTGCTCCTGTGTGTATTGCCCCATGGGATCTCCTATCTCAGCACTCCAAAGAAAATAAGGAAAAAAAAAAAAAAGTATTTCTGAATTAAGCATAAGGGTGTTTCTGAACCCTAAGTGTGTCAGATAAGAGACGAGAGTTCTGAGCCCTGAGGTTGGGTTTCTGAGCTTGGAGGGATGTGGCTTGAGTTTACAAGTGATGGGGAGGGGAGAGATAAGGTAGGAGGGAATACGTGAACCAGAGGATAAGCAGTGTGGGTGTTTTAGAAAAGGTGGAAACCAGATAGAGCAGAAGGTGGTAGGGAGTAAATGTCTGTCTTAGGCGGGAAGCAGGAGCACTTATGGGTGATTCAGTGATGGGTGTTTCTGACGGGTGATTAAGATAAATAAGAGGCGAAGTAGTAGCCAAATTGAAACAGAAATAGAAGATTGTCCCTAGGTCTTCTCACTTCCCTACAATGTGCCCAGGATCCCATCTCAGTTTTCTTTTTATCCCAGATGCTCTTTGTTTTGGTACAGATTTAGTTATCTTTCTGGAATTAAGCCATAGGAATATGAAGGCATCCACACAGAATCTGTGCACCCACCTCAGGCATTTTTTCACTTTTAACTACAGCATTTTTTCATGTTTACATTTTTAAATCAACATAGTTAATGGGTACAAAACTAGAGCTTGATCAGCCTTTTTATCTTAGCCAGTGTCCCAGTTCTTCACTTTGAAAATATGATCAGCGTATGGTGAGGAAGGGTGGGAGTGTTAGGTAGCTTGCTATTTGTAATCCCACCATTTATTTTGGGCCACAGCCACAGTTCCACACTACTCAAGCTGCTTACAGTCCGGGTTGCTAATTAGGTTGTTAAATATGTATTTACAGGGGACACAATTGGCAGTGAGCACTAGAATTAAAGCTGAACCAGGGCTTTAATTATAGCTCCTTGTTTACTTGTAAGTTTGAAAAAAAAAATGCCCAAGACCAGGTGGAGTGACTCAGCAGAAACTTTATGAACATGCATAGTCTGCGTAGCAGCTCATGAAAAAGGCTTTGTAGGGAAAAAACAGATGAGTATATATGTGGGAACATGTAATTTCTTTATGTTTAAGATTTCTTTATGTTTAGTTTGAATGTGGTACCTCTTCCACCTGCCCCTACCCCAAGCAGGCCTTCCTCTGAGCAGTGCTTAGGTGTGAGAGAGCTAAATTGAAATTTATTAAAGGCCACCAAGGAGTACTTCTGCCCTCCTTGAGATCAGCTCTTTGGATGATGCATTCCATGTGCAAGTTTGGAACTAAAAATGATTGTTGGAAAAATAAAGGGAAGCACTATCTTCTCTTGGAGCTGTGGGAGAGAAAAGCTTTGTGAAACACAGTAAAATCGTTTCTCTGTAATATGCATATGAATAGATTCACAAGTTAAAAGTTTGAGGAATACTGGGATCCTTCTGTATTCCAGAGGATGATTTCAGTAGTTCCCGTCACTACAGTATGCAGACATATGCTAGCTAAATTAAGACTGTGGGTGAGGTTCATCTACTCCTGCTTCTTTCTCAGGCTGGAGGAGGAGTTGGTTTTGGCATTCATATGACTACGTTTGTGTGATTTCACTGATTCCCATGATGAGACACTGGGAATAATGTACTCAGATTCCTGGAAGGAGTTGTACTACATTGATCAGTGTGATTTATTTTATTATTTTTTTTAATACCGAATTCCTAAAGCCTCGGATTATTTTGTCAAATTTAATTATTTTTTTAAGCTTTGTTTTTGAGCTCTGTGAGCTCTCTTGTCGTGAGTGTCAGGGCAGGTGGCTGATATGTGTAATTCCTGACTCTTGGTGTGGTGATAAAAGACGGAGTAAGGCCTTGAATGAGCAGCACAGCCAGGCAGATGTGGAAAGAGCATAAACCTTTATACATATACTGCAGCTCATCCCATTCTCTACTAAATGTAGAGATGCCTGCTCCAGCAAATGGCAGCTGTTTTAATGTTGTATCATCTTTAGAAGTGAATTAGTAGGCTGCTGTGAAAGTGGTGCAAGAATCTCTATGACTAGGATTTTCTTTGTAAGGAAAGGTGTGAGGCTTTTGCCAATGATGGCAATACTTGCAGATCTTTGATGTCTGTCCTTAGGATTAGTCTGGCAGAGTCCTTAGTGCTTTGCATTTTGTGCTACTGGAAGAATGCTTGCACCTGCAGGGGACAGCATCTAACCCAGTCTTGTGAAGCATTTTCCTTCATGAGTAATGTCACTTCAGTCTTGTCTTGATTCATCGTCAGCCCTTTGTTAATCTTCCCTGACATCTTTGTAGAATTCACATTCTCTTTGGAAAATGAGATCAAAAGTCTTTCTAGAAAGATGCTGGTACTGTGAAGCACATGGCTTCTTCCCAGCACTTTAAAAGGTGCTGAGGAAAAGGTAGCAAACAGATCCTGGATGCAGTAGGATTGTTTTTTAGTCCTGGTGTGGTGCCTGTACCCGTGCACTTTTAGAAGTCTGGTGTGATGTGATCAGTGGACAAGACTGATGAAGCGGCTCAGCCGCTCTGGGCCAGATCATCAATTCTCTTTTCCTTGACAGTTCTCTAAGTAGTTTCTTTGGAAGAGGAAGAAAGCTCTGTGTAGGCATTGCTGGGCTCTGGTATTAAGTCAAATCTAGGATGAATACCAGTTTATAGTCTGGAATGGTTTTGCAAGCTGTGCTCTGGAGCCTCAGATACCAACAGAAAAGTTGTCGGCTTGAGAAGGGCCTCACTGCTGTAGTGTAATCAACAAGCTCTGTCTTCTCCACCTCTAGTTTTAGTTTTCCTTTCACTGGGGAGCAGCAGGGAGGTTGGGAGACAATAAGCAGCTGAGGAACATAGGAAACTTCTGAGATGAGTCCAAGGTGCAAAAGTGTACAGAAGCCTTAGTAAACTGACCTGTAGAAGGTGAGGAAGCTGGATGGAGACCCTCATTAGGGAGCAAATTATGTACACAGGGAGAGCCAGTGGTTTGAATACAGCAGGTGGGCATCTTCTCAGACATGTCCCTGTACTGGATTTAGCGTTACTGTTTGGTGAACTTCCCATAGTTTTGAATCAATTTGTAATGTGGTGGCTATGGGTTTTTTAAGCCACATATGTCTGTGACAGTATTGTTGAATTTGGCCAGTTTTAAGCTTGGAAAAAATCTGTTAAGCGTGCTCTGAGATGATTTATAGTTTGGTGGTTGAAATACATGAAGGTTATATTCTCTTTGGTGTTTCTTGAGGCTTGCACAAGTCCATGCACTCAGCAGACAGTCCATCTCCACAGAGGAGACAAATACAGCCTAACTTCTCTCAGTTTCTGTGTGAGGCTGCACTATATATCTACTCTTTCTGCAGCTCTAAGCATCTTCTGGAGCTGCACTGAAAGGCCAAACATGTTTTTCCTTCAGGTACAGCTGCTCTTCCTTCTGCTTCAGAGGGAGTCTAGTGCCCAGTATGGACAGTAACCTCCCCCTCTGATGGGCACAAAGACAAGGCGTGAGAAGACACTGCTTGGCTCAAACATGGTAGAGATGAAAATGAAGTATGGGCAGGGACTGGAGCTGTTTTTGTTGAGGAAATCTGGAAACTTGGTAGACATGGGAATTGAAAAGGAGGAGAGAAAAGACAAGAGCCTACAAACTTGGGAATGCAACAGAGGATGTGATGGGGAGCCTCTTTTGCAAGGGAGAGATGGGAGAGCTAGCACAGGAATAAGCTATAAATGGCCAAGACTGAGGGGTGGAGGAAGGAACCAGACCTGCTAGGTGCTGGAAAATATGATACCTAGAACTGGCAGAACAGAGAGGGACGAGCGTATGGGATGTGGACAGACAAACAGAAGCATAAGGGAGAGGAGATAAGTGTTAGGTAATTGGGGGAATGAAATAGCGAGGAGCCCCAGCAGTAGAGGATCAAGAGGCTGGGTCATGTGGGTAAAGAGCTTGGGTCTGGGCCTTGGTGCAGGAGAGGGTATTGCTCTGGGCTAGAAGGCTAAGGGCAAAGGGGAATTAAGTTTGAAGTGTCAGGCAGAAAGTTTGACCACATTCCCTCCAAAGCCTAGAACTGTTAAACCCGGTGTTTCTAAATTTTGCCATGTCTTTGATGTCAGCATAAGAATGTGACCTCCTCTGGCAAAGAACCTCATCTCCCTTTTAGGCTAGAAAAAGGTGACTAAGTGTTGTTGCTGTCCTTTATCATCTTAGCTGCAGTGGCAGAGGTCTGTGCAATGGATTTTAAGATTGCTGATGACCAACGTGGGTGTCAGTATGATGCCACACGTTGGAATTTCTGTTTGCTTTTTTTAACAAGTAGTTCCGTGAGCAGCGGAACTAATGATGCCTGGTTTCCAGCGGCTCTCTCCTGTGTGGATTCTCTGATGTCTAATCAAGGGTGAGCTTATTAGTCTTTCCCTCAGCAGAGGACTCCAAGAGAGTCTCTCTTCTTTCCTCAGCTGCATATTTTCGAGACTTGTGTTGACTTTTAGGATCCTTACCCCTTTTCCAGATTGTTTGGAATTGGCTTATGATGTCAGAACTCTAAGGGAGACTGTTGAACATGCACATTCACATATACACATGCAGTTTGCACACATAATCCTTGCTTTATATATAAATGCAGTGCTTGGAGCTTAGAAAATGACAATTTGACTGGCCACTTGCCTGAGGCTATAATGAGGTAAAACCTTGTGTTATGGTAAGTTCTCTCCCTTCTGCTGAGACATTGTAACTGTGTGTGTGCACGTATGTCGGTGTTTTCCCTTGGCAGTTCCTCACAGTGCCAAACAGAAGGAATTGACAGGAGAAGTTCTATAGTCACAAGTTCTAATTTTGGCATGTTGCTTGTCAATGGAATGAGTGTGTGCAAGGGAATAAGGAGGACAGTCAGTTTCAGCGTGGGAGAGAGGGAACTTTAAAACTGTATTTTGTGCCTCTTATCTGATTACACCCCAGTTTGGCCCTATTGAGTCAATGCACTTTGATATCATCCTTGATTAGTTATTGGTGCATGATAGCCTGTCAGAGTCCTGCATGTCTGCTCAACCTAAAAGGAATGTTCTGTTACAAGAAAATAAAATGCATTGACATGGGATTGTGGAATTGAGGAGGATGATCTGGGGAAGGCATTTGCTAGTATGAAGAACTGTTGATTACATTTGCCTCTGCCACAGATTGCTGTGGTATCCTACAGCCCTACAGATAATCTTGCCTTGAAGTGTGTCCAAGTATGAGTTAGGTCCAATCTTCAGTGGATTTGCATTTGTCTCGGGCTACAAATGATCATAGTTATCTGAAATAATTAACTTTTGGTGCTCCCAAAACCATAATCTGAAGTATCATGGAACACTTCTCTGTTACAGGTCAGACCCTGTTTTGCTTTGCAGAAGTCTTGCATCTCACAGGAGTAGCATAGAAATCTATAGGAGCAGTGATATGAACATAGTTAATAGGAATTTCCTTTAAAGGAAAAAAGGGTCAGATATCAGTTTGGCCGCTTGGAATTAGTGGGTATGTCTCTCCTACTGTGTTTCACTGTTCTATGATTCCCTTCCCTTAAAAAAATAAAACAGGGACATTGTGGGGATAGATGAATGCTTGTAGAGAACTGGTATTTCTGTGGAGGAGATGCGTGATCTGCTTCACAAGGTTGGAATTGCATGTGGTTGACGAGGCTTAAGGCTCTCCAGAGTGGTGATGTGAACAATCTGAACACTTACCTGTTAAATGTCTGTCTTTGCAACACAACAAGAGTGCAGTTCTGTGGAAGCAGTTGGTGAGGCTGTATCAGAACGCACCTGCATTGCGGAGCCAAATGATGGTGACATGGATGACCTTAATCCTGGTGTTTCCAAATTTCCTAGTGCTTTCTCATGGGCCTTTTGCATTCTTTTAATTTGAGCTCTTGCATGTTACCACTATGCTAGGAAGCACATTATTGTGTTTTATTGTTTTGTTGGTCTTTTATGCTGATAGTGACTGATTTCAGAAATTGGCAGACAGTGTCTTAGGCTTGATGTTCAGTGATTTAGAGGTCAACAGAAAGTCATGGCTGATAACATAAAGATAAAAGCAATGCTGGTGGATAGCTGTAAAAAAGGGATCTTTATGTGGTTGTTAATTGTTCAGACAAAATATATTTTAATACAGTCACATGGAAGACTTAGCCTTTTGGGACAGCATGACGTCTCCAGCAGCCCGGGATTGAGGTCCAGATGTTTGGACACAATGGAAAACATTATCAGTGTCTTGTTGAATGTTGGACCATTGAATGTCTCTGATCTAAAGATAAGGATTATGGAGGAACAGTACCCTGGAAAGCAGTGACTGTGAAAAAGACTTAGGAATTAAGTGACATCATGAAAGCTCCCAGTGCAAGACTGTGACAGAAAAGGTTTAAGGTGCAGCTGTTGAAAGCATAAATGATAGAGTCATTAAAAGAAGACAGGCAACTTGTGATGTGTGCTGAAATACCACAAAATTGTGAGTCAGGTATTTCTAAGGCCATTTGGAAAAACAGAGGAAAGGCAGGAATGCCATCAAATCTGAGACCTGGGAAAGTGCCATATGATGAGAGCATTTTAGACTACTCTCTCCCTTGCCAGTATGAGGGCATGCTTTTCTGCAGCCTTACCAAGCCAACAGGTGACTGAAGGACGGTGGAAGTAAGTTGACCAAGATGTCTGAGCACAGCTGATAGATTTGTTACACACACCAGAGCTGTAAACTGCTCAGTGGAAGCACAGCGTTGGCCTGTGAATAGGAGCTGGTGCTGGGTGTGCCAGTGTGGAAGCAGAGGTACAATTCCTATGCCTTCATTTGGCATCTTCATACTCACTGGCTTTACTTGGGTGTTGCCCAAGTGTACCTTTGTATCTTGGATGTTAGTTTTGTCTCCTTTCCCTGCCTCTTACAAAGAATTAACAAGGAAGTGTTTAACTTCAGCTTAAAAAAAATGGGGGAATGTGAGGGTCAAGTTAGCATTTATCATGAACTGTGCATCCATTATTATGCTATCCTTGCATTAATTATTACTTCATTAACTCTGCATTGGAAAGGCAGGACGTTTCCTTCCCTGCTTAATGAACTGCTGACATCCTAAACTTACTCATATCATCTAGTCTAATTTCAGACTTTGCTGTTTCAATTTTTATTTTAACTGGTCTTTTATTTGAACTGATGTATTTGTAGCCTAACAAAAGGAGCAAGGACTCAATTAACTTGTAAGACTACTCTCAGTAGATACTAGGAATTTGAATTCTCAGACCCATACACAAGCTTACACAGTTTTCACAACTGTGATACTGATTAATTAAGCACTTGATTGAAAAAGACTGTTAATCCATGCTAGGCAAATTTTACTATAAGCTGGTATTTCAGATGGTATTTTATCTCCTAACAGCATCTGATGAATGAGGCGGAACATTCCATGAAAAGTGGAAAAAAGTACAGCGTGCCACAGAGTTGTAGTCTAGTTGCTATAAGCATAATTTTGTTTATGACTCATTGTGATGACTTTCATATGGGAGTAGAATTAGAATTGTAGATCCACCTTTTACTGGCATTTCATGATTTTTGAGAGTGTGTCTGTCTAACATGAGCGTTTTCTGAATGTCTTTATTTCCTATAAAAAAGAAAGCATTGTAAACACTGGAAGGGGTTACTTTTGATCTCTGGCATATGGCTGAGTGCTAATTTAACTGTTGATATGAACCTGTGTGTTATTAAGGATATTTCCTCCAAGGCTGTCTGAATTTGCAGAGCCATAACAAGCAGCTGCAGGGGATGTTATGTCACACCATCAATGGGAATGCTGCAGTCATTTCTGTTTCTTGCTGTCAGAAAGAACGCAGCCAAAGGAGGGGTAGTTTAGAAGCACAGTGGGGGGACTATTAAAAATGGATATTAAACAGAGGAGGGGGTAGAAGTCAATTATTTCATATAGTATTCCATTCATGCTTAGCAAGGAGCACTCCCTATTTTTCCTCTCCCCAGCCAGAATTTCACTGAGGTGGAATGCTGAAACGCTGCTAGTGTCAGATGGGATAGTCTTATTATCCATATAGATTTAACATTTTTTTTTAATCCATATTTGCCCACTAGAGGGCTGATTGCATCTTCCCCTTTAATATTTGATGTTGTCTGAGGCAGAATGTGAAGTCCTTAATTAAATGGATCATTTGTTCTCTTGAAAAAGCCTGGTACCACACAATATAAAATTCTGAAATGCAGCTTTCTGTTATATTCCAGGGCTTTTTTTAAACTCACAAGGCTCATGAATTTGTTAATGCTGCATAACATTCTTGCTCTCTCAGGGTTGATGCTAATTAGATGATTAGAAAATTAGTTCTTTCAAGATTTTCATTCTAAACGTTGTTTGAAAAACAATATCAGAATGTCTATAGCTGCTAAATTCAGACAACAGGGGTTGGTTTGTTCATTTGAAGGTTTTGTTTTGATTTTGGGGTTTTGGGGGAGGTTAGGGTTTTAGGGGATTTTGTTATTGTTAGTGAGGCCTACTTTTGCTAGTAATCAGGTTTATCATTGTCATGCCAGTGCTAGTGAGGTTTTGAAACAACTTCTTTATAATTTTATTTTGAAATTAGAAAAGGACATGCAGTCTGTTTCTCTCCATTAAAGTTTATTTTAGAGAATTTCTGACCTGAAGGCAGATACAAAGCAAAGCAAATAAGTAAAGGGTGCACAGAAGTTATGGAAGATGAAGTTGATGGCTTTATGGCACTATAGATTTAATGCATGGGATTGCTTAGGCATGGTAAAGTTCATTAATTTTTCAGAACAGAATAGACTATTTAAAATATAGTGTCCTGTGTACAGCACAGAAGAGATTAGTGCTCAGCATTCTCTTTCAACTAGAGCAAAACCCTAAGAAGGGTATTACTCCAGAAAGGTACCTGGAGTCTCAGAATACTGATTGTAGGGGCCAAGTGATTGAGACCATGTTATAGCCTCCGAGCCTTGTTCCAAAGATGCATTATTCTCATGGCTGGAAAAGGCCTGTTTCCTCTTTTCTTCACTTCCAATGTCAGTTCTTGTTCCTCATTATATCTTACTGGTTCGTAAAATAAGCCCCTAGCAATTGATATTTTTCTCCCTGTGTAGATTTATTTGGATATTGACCAGGTTCTCTTTTAAACTTTACTCCAAACCTAGGTCCACTGGAGTCAGTGAATCTTTCTGGCAAAGCCAATTTTCCACATGCCATCATTCTTTAAGTTTGCTGAGCCTGTGTGTTTTTCAGTAATTGCTGAGGACATGGACTTGAGAATTAGACATGCTGTTGGCAAGAGCAGTTGCTCCTCTCCTGTATACAAAAAGGATACCTGCTATTCCCCTTGTTTTGGTGAGCCATATTAGCACAGCATCACACTGGGAGTTTGTCCTCAATTGAATGGTTCCTTATCAGAGAGCCAGTGCTGTGGAACAGGGTTCAATTGAAGTAATGGAAGTCAGCATCTGCTGAGAAGGAGCTTGCTAAAAGTCAAGCATGGGATTATGCTGTAATTGCTTGCATTAGCAGGGAACAGGACACAGCAACTCAAAGGTATTTTTCTGTTCAGTCTTCACCTCAAAGTTATTTCTAGTGTTGGTGCTTTCAAGGATACACAGTCCTCATTCTGTACGTATTATTTGATTACTGCAAAATACATATGCTCTATTCAAGTCTAGCATTTCTGGAAGTTTGGAACAAACTGTGCAACTTGAGATAGTTTGGTTTATAAACCAAGAGCTACTTTTAAAAAAAAAGATGATGCTGATGTTTCTTTTTACTCCTTATATCTTCAATAGATGTAGGGATAAACAGCCAAATTGCTTCTGTTTGTTGATTCCAGAAGGGATTGGGGGTGGGGGGGTGTGTGTGTGTGTGTGTGTGTGAGGAGGGATTTATGTAAGGATGTACTTAGTTTGCATGTTCTGTTAGGGCTTGCAATTAAAATGGATTAAGAGAAGGATGAAGGTAGGACACGTGGGAACAACTGTTAGAGATGGTAATGAATGTGAGAGAGCAAAAGTGGAGAGGAGGGAAATGTTACAACAGGTGTGTGTTAGAGTGCTTGCTAGGGAGGCATGGCTTCCAGCTAAATGGCTTGGAATCAAGCTGTGGCTCAGCAGGGCCCGTGGAAGTTAAGGTAGGTGCTGGATAAATCCTGCTTACATGACATACGCTAATCAGACTGCACACGTCATAAAGCTTCTGGCTCCAACAGCGTCACAACAGTAGATGCAATGAGGTGTCCTCCTGAGAGGAGATGGGTATGGGGAAGAGCAGGATCACCTCTCTGTGGCTTGTAATACCTGCAGAGACTTTTGTTGCTGAGCAGATTTGTAAACACCATAAAACTCAAGGAAATTCCCAGACAAAACCACTGTGAAAGTTGAGTTCATGTTAACCAGACTTTCTCTGGATGGCATTTTCTCTCTCAGACGTGACCCTGGAAGTTACATGTGGAGATTCTATTTTGTCTTTAATGTAAATGAAAAATCTAAATTCAGATAAGCCTTAACTCTGCCCCTCTGTTTGACACACATTGGGGGGGAAGAAATGAGTAACTTGGACGCGGCTTCTATCTCTCTGTCAAATTATCAACCAGAAAAGCTTTTCCCATCTTGAATTGTAAAACAGTACGAGCTTCTCTTAACAGCCTGGCGTCGTGGTGGAGGAACAGTTTTTAACAGCAGCATCCCTAGCAGAGCGATGCCAACTGCTTCTTCTTGTTCAGAGTCTGTGTGTTAACAAATACATTTCTGATCATTATGGGAACAGATGGATCCAAACGCCCAGACAAAACATTTTGCATCACATCAGTAAGACTGAAATGGTGAAAGCCCACAAGACCAATGAAATACCACATTTGATATCCAGAGTATCTTTGTGAGACCCACTAGGAAAGCAGCACTGCTGTTATTCTCAGCATTTTGTATCCTAAATATTTGAGTGTCTTCTCCAAAAATGGGAGCAGAGTTAAGTGGATTTGGCCATTACTGCTCTCACAGACTTGGCAGTGCACAGAATTAACTTCTAATACAAACTATAACCTGGGATTTCCAGGTTTTCCAGGTTTTTTTGACTGAAATAAATCATAGATTAACAACGTGGGGGTTTTGTCTGGGAATTATTCCTATCCCCTTAGGATTGCTGTTGGAAAATTTCCAAAGTGCTGCCCTGTCTCTCTTGCAAACCACTTGGTTTCTTCGAGCGCCTTTACTTGTCTGGCTGTGAAGTACTGTTTGGTCTGTTACACCAGTTCCCAGCTTAAATTTGTCCCCTTGGGACTGGAGAACTCACAGCCAAGCAGCATCCCAGGTGAAACCTCCCCAGTACCACATAGTGGGAGAATGCTCCTTCTTCCCTCAGTGTGGAAGATCCCATCCAGTTAGAGTTGATCCATATTGGGGCTTACCCCCATGTGACACTCTCTCTTCCCCTCACCCCGGTCCCAGGTGCCGGATGTGTTCGCTGACCTTCTACTCCAAGTCGGAGATGCAGATCCACTCCAAGTCCCATACGGAGACAAAGCCACACAAGTGTCCTCACTGCTCCAAGAGCTTCGCCAACACATCCTACCTGGCCCAGCACCTCCGCATCCACTCGGGGGCCAAGCCCTACACCTGCCGCTACTGCCAGAAGGCCTTCCGCCAGCTCTCCCACCTGCAGCAGCACACACGGTAAGGGCCAGAGGAGGCTGGGGCCCTCCGCACTGCATGTTGCCGTCATCCCAGCATGCTGTGAGCACCTCAGCGGGCGACTGCCAGGGACACCTGGCTGGTTGTCACAGGCTGGTCAGGCCTTACACACGTCAGAGCGGCAGTAGCGCTATCGGACACGTGAGGCTGGTCCCTGGCTCCGAGGGGCTGGGTGCGCTCAGGTGAGCGCTGCTCCGCCGGAGTGACGCTTTCTGTCAGGAGGTAGGGCTGGTTGTGTCAGCGTGAGAGTAGAGTGGGCATAGGAGGACTGTTCCCTGTCACCCCAGCGTAGTTCTGCCAAACATCTCAAGTCCAGGCTTGCAGCTCCCCTGCTATTTCAGCCGTAGGCTTCCCACACACAGCTCTGCCAATGCCCCTCAGTCCAAGCTCTATAGTTCCTCTCTCTGGATCCTCCCCCGGTGCGGACAGACCATGGTCTCTTGAATCCAAGGGGAGCACAGTTTGAGACCAAGCGAGCTCATGCTGTGTTTGGAGTTCCTTCATGTAGCAGATAGCGTGGTGCTGTCCCACCCCCTTTGTGCCCTCATTCCATCAGCACTAGCCAGATGGCGGTCATGTCCAACTGCTGCTGCTCCTCCTCCTCTTCGGCAGGATCCACTCCAAGCTCCACACGGCGATTGTCAAGCCGCACAAGTGTCCTCACTGCTCCAAGAGCTTCGCCAACACATCCTACCTGGCCCAGCACCTCCGCATCCACTCGGGGGCCAAGCCCTACACCTGCCGCTACTGCCAGAAGGCCTTCCGCCAGCTCTCCCACCTGCAGCAGCACACACGGTAAGGGCCAGAGGAGGCTGGGGGCCTGGCCCTGGCCCCCCCGCGCTGCCGGCATGCACCTCTGGAGCACGCGCGCCAAGCATGCTGGGGGGCGGGCGGGGAATGCGGCCGGCTGCACCCCCAGGAGGAGGTGACCCACCTGAGTGGACGGAGTGGAGGCTGCGCAGGAGACACTGACCACGTCAGGGCTGAGGTGGGCACGTGCTGTCCCTGGGGATCCTTGGTCTTGCACCGCGGGGCGGCACAGAGAGAGAGAGCGATAGAGAGAGAGGCATTGGCTGTAGGGGATCCCAGCCTGGCACCACGGGGGTTGGACTGAGTGTGTGGAAGCTGCTCCTGGCATTGCAGGGGGACAGGGACAGATTAACACTGTAGGTAAACTCAGCCTGTTACTTAAAAGGAAAAATGTTGGTATCCTGGAGAGAACAGAGCTGCTTTCTTGGTACCGTGTAAGCAAGAGAACAGATTCCTCTTGGTCATTTGGGACTCCTGAGCTTGGAGCAGGGAGCCTGGACCTCCGGATCCCTTCCCAATACATTTTTTAGGTAGCTCACATGCTGAGCTGTCTAGGCATTCATAAGCTCTTGCTCCTCAATCCTAGTCACTCTGAAATCTGCTTGACTGCCTATCTTCTCCAGCTTCTAACTGGACACGGGAGCTGGGCAGAGCTCTCTTTGTCCAGCTAGAACAGCATCTGGAGGCAACATCATCCCCTTCACACAGCAGCAGGCCCTGGCAGTCTGCCCTGTCTGCCTGCTCACTGCCTCCCATTTGTGCTCTTCCTCCTCAACAGTATCCACACCGGGGACCGACCCTACAAGTGTGCTCACCCTGGGTGTGAAAAGGCTTTCACCCAGCTTTCCAACTTGCAGGTAAGGGGCTGTGTGTGTCCTGCTCACCAGCAGGGGTTGGCAGGGGTGCCTGTGGTAGGGGAGGTGGAAGAAGTGGGGAGGAGAGTAAAAGAATACAGAAAGCTATTGAAGCCCTGGGCAGGGAAGAGATTCCTGACTTGTGTCACTAATGGCCCAAAGAAGTCGCATAAACAGTCGCATCCTGTAGAATTGTTAACTTGACTTGAAAGCAGTGAGACCTTAGTGAAGTTCCTCCCATCTGTTCTGCAGTTTTCTAACTTAGCTGGGGCCAGACTTTTGCAAAATGTTGCACCCAGTAAAGTGTGGGTATCTGGGTGGTTTTTTGTTTGTTTTACAATGAAATGGAGGCTGTAACGGTAGGGATATAGGGAAGCAGAGGTGGTGTGTCCTGTTGCAGTACCCTGGAGGAGGGGGACTGTAGAGTGTGCCAAAGAGCAAAGAGCTGTAAACACCTGCAAGCAGTTAAAGCAAATCCTGCCCTGAAGATATTACATGCAGGGAGCAGATGTATAGGGGGGCAGAAAAGGAGAGACCAGGAAAAGACTGAGAGTTACATAGAAACTGAGAAGATGGGGGTTGTGGAGCATTAAGAGTCTCTGCTCCTCAAATGCCCAGTGTGCATGAGAGGAAAGGGCATGTGTGGGGAAGGTGTGGTGGGCTGGAGGGAGAAGTTCTGTCCCTGTGCTAGGAGCCAGGTGTCGTGTCCTCAGCAGCAGGAGCTTGGGGCCTGGCTGGAAGGGGGTGTTTGAAGTGAAGCTGTCTGCTAACGCTTCCTCCCTCACGCGTGCTTTCTCTCTCCTCCTGCTGCTGCCGCCCCCCAGTCCCACAGACGGCAGCACAACAAAGACAAACCTTTCAAGTGCCACAACTGCCACCGTGCGTACACAGATGCTGCCTCGTTGGAGGTACACCTGGCTACGCACACGGTGAAACACGCCAAGGTCTACACCTGCTCCATCTGCAGCCGGGCCTACACCTCGGTGAGTGCCGCCCTGGGGGGTGGCAGAAGTGGACAAACTTCCCAGGGAGCAGCTCCTCCGGATCCAACGGGAGCAGTCCCCTGAGTTGCCATGTCCCTCCCTGTTGGCTTTAGCATCCTTCCCTCCTCTCACACGGTTCTTCCCGTTGCAGGAGACGTACCTGATGAAGCACATGCGGAAACACAACATCCCTGACCCACAGCAGCAGGTGGTTCAGGCACAAGCCCAGGCCTCGCAGCAGCAGCAGCAGCACTTCCAGCCGCAGGGCGGGGGGGCAGCAGGGGGCCCTTCTGGAGACACTAACCAACCCAACCCTCCCCCCCAGTGCTCCTTTGACCTGACTCCTTACAAGACTTCAGAGCATCACAAGGACATCTGCCTCACTGTCAGCACCAGCGCCATCCAAGTGGAGCACCTCTCCAGCTCCTAGAGAGACCTGAACCCAGGGAGCAGAACGCCTCTTGTGCATAGCCTGTGCCAGGGGCACCGCTTGTGCAGCGGCCCTCCTTGTGCAACAGTTTCCAGCCTCTCCTCCTGCAACAGCCTCTTCTGGCCGTTTTACCCTGTTCATGGCAGCCCCTTGAACAACAGCCTGTCTCAAGGGGGTGCTCCTTCTGTGCAACAGCCTGCCTGGTAGGAGGATGCTTCCTTGTGCAAGAGCCCCTTTCCTGTGCTGGGATCACTTCCTCATGCAAGAGCCCCTCCTTTGAAACCCAAAGAAAGGCCCCTGTTTTGCCTTCTCTCTCACTGTAGGATGTGTACGAAGCGGGGTTGCGTGTTGAGACGCGCATGGTGGATGGGATGGAGAGACGGCCCTTGTATATACAGGGGCTTGGACATGTGTTTTTAGCAGGCCACAGAGGAATGTGGCAGGGTTGACAGCTGGATGGGATTCTTTGAGGATTGCCTTGAGTGTCTAAGAGAGAAATATCCATTCCTGTCCCTCCTGCTTGTGAAAGGGAGGAGGGGTCGCTCGTCCTGCCCCAAGGACTGGATGGGAGAAACCTCCCCAGTGGAAGGTGAGCCCAGTGGAGGGTGGAGAGGTGAGGCATGTTCTCTGGGATGGACAGGTGTCTACACTGCCTAAGGGCTGTGGAGTATTGCATTCTTTCTCCCCCCCGCCCCCGGTGGAGAGCAATAGAGAGGAGTCTGTCTGAACTGGCTGCTGCCTCTCTCCCAGCTGTCTGAGCAGCACGATGGCCCCGTAGGAATGTGGGTTCCTGCTCATTGCTCTTCCTGCCTGTTGTGGATGATATCCTAGCAGCTTGTACTCCTCCTCCTCTCCCTCCTGCTTTTCCCCCCACCTCCTCAGAAAAGCCTGCAGGCATCAACAACAAACCAAAAAGCAACTGGAGGGAGGGTAAGAGACTGCCAAAATAATCTTCACCCTTCTCTCTACTCCCTTTCCTGAAAGGTGGAATGACAGCAGTTCTGACACTCACATACCTGTCCTGCCCCTAGTTTCCCAAAGGGAAAGAGGAGGAGGAGGAGGAGGAGGAGGAGGA
>VYXD01005108.1:109731-150681 GCA_013397195.1 Hylia prasina
CTTCCTCTTTTTTTTTTTAATTGGTCCACATGACTGCTAGTCTTGTGTGTTACTTGTTAGTTTCTTTGGATCATGGAGGCTGACTTGGAAGAGAATGAGAAGGCAAGGGAAAAAGCATGTGTTGTTGGGTTTTAAAATCAGTCACCCACCCAAAGCCTATAGAATCCCAGACTTCTGTATGAACAACCAATAGGGGCTTCTATTTTATTTTTTTTAACCACCCTGTATAGAAATAAATTGGTGTAAAAGGCTCCTTGAAGGTGCTGCTGCGAGCACCCTGCCCCTGTGACGTGTGTTCCTTCCCCTGCAGGAGCCTCTGGCTGCCCTGATCCCGAGGGGCCGTGCGGGCAGGCGCGAGGGCGGCACATCCCTGCCTTTGGCACTTTGCGGTTTGCACAAGGAAAGCGAGGAGCTCTGCACCTGGAGAGCCTGTGGCAGAAACCTTTTAGTCACCAGGGTTGGCTGCACATGGGTGGAGTGTTTGGTAGGTGCACAGGTTAGGCTAGAAAGAGCTGTCTGGTTTGACTCCAGCGTTTCACAGGTGACATTTTAGTCCATTCAGGCTGTATTGAGCCCCAAGAACTAATGTGTATTTGAACTGTGTTGACAAAATGCATTGGCTTGGTTTTGAGGCACTGGGACACAAAATCCATTGGTAGCCTGCTGCAAGGCTTCATGTTTTCACTGTTTAAATATTTAAGCCAGATTTCTCCTTGTTTTGGCTTCTGGTTACTAGTTCTGGAAACATTCATCCCTCTGATTCAGAGAGCCTGAATGGGACTTTTCCCCCCAGACTTGTATTTAAACACTCTAATGTCCCTTCTCAATCCACTTTTTGACAAGGTAAACAGATAGAACTCTGTAAATCTTCCACTTTAAGGGCTTTCTTCCAGCCCATGAATTATTCTTGTCTTTTTTTTCTACATCTTGTCAAATTTTTCAATGTCTTATAAACATGTTCATTTTGGAACTGAGTGTTGAAGCCCCAGTGCCACGGATGAGGTCCCCCTGGCTCTTTGCCTTAAGTCTGCAGAGAACTGCGTTTTCCCTCTTCTCACAGCATTATACAGGAGCTCACAGTGGCTGCTTGTCTGGAAGTCTGATCATCCAAAGTCTTGGCTTTCCATGATAGTGTTTTCCCTTCTCTACAGGCGTGCTCTGGGTTCTTGTTTCCTGGATGCTTCACATGGAGCTGTGTCCAAGTCCAGCCTGTGTGAATGAACCTGGCTGACTGATGGACCACGTTACTCACACCTTTCATAGTTCTGTCACCTGCAAACTGTATCAGTTGTTATTTTTACTTTCAGATCCAGGTTGAAATGCAATATTGCATCTGACCTATGCTAACTTGAAAAGCATCATTGAGTGCAACTTCTCATGAGCTTCTTTTTGAGACTTGTAGGCTGGGCATTTCTTAATCCTCTTCGTATTTGATTATGTACAGTTTATCTTTCTGACTTATGGTGCTAGGTCAATGCCTTACAAAAATTTAAGTATGTTGCACCTATGCAGTCCCCTTTGTTAAACCAAATGTATAATTATATCATCTAAGAATGAAATTAGGGTTTGGGTTTTCTCTTTTTTTATTATGACCGAATCTGTATTTCATAAAACCTTAGTGTTATACGTTTTATTTCTTCGTTCACTAATTCTTCCATAATTTTTCCAGTTTTTCCATAATTTTGTCATTGAGTCCTTTCATTTGACTTTTGGGAGTACTGTCATGAGTGTCTTAAATACCTTATTTCTCTAATGTCCCAAGTTCAATTAAGATCAGAATCACTGGGCTGGAGTGCTGGTTACTGAACTCTTTTAGGACTCCTGTTTCTTTGCTGATTTCAAAATACACATCCCTGGTAGGTGTTGTCTCATCTCCTACTTTGATACTATGGTACTAGATAGAAGTTGCTATTTTCATATGACTACTACATTCTGTTCCTTTCTTTAGATGGAATTGGAAGTATTTGTTGACTGCTTTCTCCTGTTTTGTGTCACTAGCATTTTCACCATTTTTATCTAGCATGGATCAGTACTATTAGTAAAGTTTCTTTGTTTATTTTGTGATTGAAAGGAATGAAAGAGCAAAATATTCCTTTCCTTTTACCACTAGTTTTACTAGTCACAGAGCTTTTTTTAAGAGTTTTCTCTATTTTTATAGTGTCTAATTTATGTTGGTTGCTGTCTGGCCTCACCTTTTCCATCTGTTAACGTTTCTCCTTACAGGAGAGTTTAATTCATATTCCTCTGCCTTCTTTCTTTTTTTTCCCATGGACAACTCAGTTTATAGTTTTGCTCCCCTTGGAAGTTACCAGACTCAGCACAGTGGCTCTCCTCAGCATGTCCCATGTTCCACATGGACAGGACAAAACTTGCAGCTTTACTCAAGTTGTGTTCTCATCTTGAATGCATCATCTGAAAGTCTGAAAAATTACTTGGTTTGAGTGCAGTGTCTTGAATTAAGCTGGCAAGGCTTTAAAAGTCAGAATACTGCTTTGCTGACTGGCTGAATTCCCTGGGGAATGGCTCACAAGTTAAAATTCTTTGCAATGATTTTTTTGTTTTATATGTTAAAGGTGCTTGAAATCACCTTTCCTGGTGGTCCCTGGTTTTCTGACGTCTGGTACCCTTTCCCTTCTTGGAATCTGCTACCTAGCATGGGCATCCCTATGTATTTAAGGCTGTTCAACTCCTGTTACCAGTCATTTCAAACATGTTACTGTTTGTGTTTATGCAGTTTGCTGCTGAGCCTATAGCTTTTACCGTTGCCCAGGAAGAAACTAATTATTTCTTACTAAGGGACTTTCCCATTTAGCTTCAGAAATGCCACTTTATTCCAGGCCTCCTTTCTTATCAATGAGAATTCCTCAGTTTACCCGGTTCTGTTACTGATGTGGAAATAATTGAAGATACCTTACCCTCATTATCTTTGTCAGTTGAGTTTGGATTAGGTCTTCCACTTTGGATTCCCAAGGTTGTTTAACATATTCAAAGTGCTCCAGATGGTTTAAAAAGTACAGTAGCTACCTGAGAGACACAAAATGTAACAACTTGTACAAAATTCTTCCCTCTTTAAATGAAGCCTGAAGTTCTGCAGTCTGCAGCTTTGTGCACTCAAGCCAACAACAGTTAATTATTTACCTCCCACTCACAAGAGTGGGATATTCTCTTAACAAGATCCCATGGTCCTCCTTCTTCAGCTCCCTGAATTCTTTGACCCTGCGTTTTCATTGTGCTGCAAATCCATTCGTTTCTATATGTTTGTACCCAAGGAGACTTGACAATGACTCTGGAGTTCTGTATTAGGTTGCATCTTGTATCTTTGCTGAAAGGCAATAGCACTTTTTCTATTTGTCCTTTTCCAAACTGATTTTCTGTTCTTAGTTGAATTTTACAAATTATCATTGCTTTAAAAGGAAACATCGTGTAGGCTGGAAATCATTTAGAAAAGTCACCCACAAACAGTAACAGAATCTCAGCCGTGACTAATGATAGTATTGCTGGTCTATAATTCAGTTAAATCTTCAAGAAAGATTTAAGACTTTTATAATTTGAAGCCTTATGGTTAATCAACCATGTCCCTTATTATAGTTTTTTTTTTGTTAGTTATCACTGCCATTGAAACTGCCATACTACTACTTTTTTTTTTTTTTTTAATCCATAGGGTCTTGCTATGCCTTTGTTGAGTACATTAAAGTCTTCTGCTATAAGAATTCTTTCTTCTTGTATAATGAATTACAGACCATGATGGAGTCATTGCATTCATCTTTCCAAACAGCTGAATTAAATAGAGCTGGTTTAGGTGTCTCAATAATAAGGCTTGGCTCCATCATGCAGTTCTTATCTGTTGCCTTTCTTTCACCTTTCAGTGACCCAGCTGTGTAGTGTTCACTTAAAGTCTTGCTACATTAGGCCTAGGTGGCTATCTTGAGCCACCAAACTTAGACTGCATTACAGGCATATCCAGTTCTTTTAATTAGGTCTTTTTTCTTCAAATTAAAACAAACAGCAACATGTTTCTTTCCTTAGCTGAGTGCAACCCTTGTCAATGCCACTGTGATTCTGCCACATCAGTGTTAGGTTTACTGCCTTACAGCAACCTGGACGAGCCCACTTGCTTTGCAAATACTTTTTAAGTAAAAGTATTTGCTAGTCTTCTGGAACACATTCAGAACTTCAGAGCTGTTAAGAAAAGAAAGCCCATGGCTTCCATCTGCTTGCCAGATAATTCTTTTCAAATTACTGATTGTCAGTTTCTAGCTATGCAACTTCTAGGATGATTTATTTAATGGGTAAAACTAAACATCTTCCTAAATCTCATTGGCAATAGGTAATATTTCATTACCTCACAGATGTGTCTACATCATCCAACTTTCTTCCTAATATAGAATATAATTATGAGATTCTGTCTGTCTTCTATATTTTTATTGATTATTTTATCATCTTTATATCAACTAAAGGATATATATCATGTTTAGGATTTTCTTCTAATATTTTGCAGGTAATGTACCTGAAAGCTGCCCAAGTTTACTAGTGCAGTTTCAGAACATAGAATGAAATTGCTCTGTACACTTCCTTAACTACAAGATAGGTACCTGTTCAATCGTCCTTTCAGGTACAACAGATTAAATTTGTGTGCATGGTTTCTTGTTTCTGTATAGTAGAACACCAAAATACTAGAGAGATGTAGTAACTTGGTCCAACAAACATTTCGATTTCATGTAGTGTCTGTGTAATGAATGGAAAAAAAACTGCAAGAAAAGAAATCCTGACACCAAAGAACTAGAGTCTACGCCTAGTTTTGCTACGGAAGTAGGATATGTTTTTGAAACTTGGACACAGCTGTAATTTGTGGCCTTTGGCATCCTTTCATTTGTAAAGCTAATTAACCCCCTTGGGGGCAAGTGCTGCGGATCAGTCATTTGCCATTTGTGATAGCAAAGTGTGGGTACCTCTCACGTTTCCTGAAGACAGGAAATGGAAAGTTCAGGGACCTCTGAATTGAGAATGTTCAAGAGTGAGAAGAGCTGAACGTACCTCAACAGCAAAAAGGTAACTGAACAAGGGTCTGAAGTTAGAGCTGTCCTGCTGGATCCTGCATGAGGATCCCCCTCAAGCACTGGCCTTCACCTCGCAGTCCTTGGAAAACATTTTAAGAAGTCTATAAGGTAACTAAAATCTGGAGGCATGGATTTGGTATGCAGATGTTTACATTTCCAAGGGAAAACACACAGGCATCTGTAGATCAATAAAGGCTGAGAACCACTCCTGCAGACTGCTTCCATAGGCCCTGCAGCTTCCCTGTGGGAGGTGCCGAGGCCTGGGCAGCACCGCTCATCCCGCAGGTCCTCTGTGGAACCAGGAGCTACCTACAGGATTAACCTGCAGGATGGAGCTGTAGTAGCAAGCCAGGGTGAGGGGGAGGAGTGTGGTAACACAGGAGTTAGTGTTACTACAGCACCTGCCAAAGGATCAGCTTAGGAGGCTGGATGAGGGTTGGACATAAATGGTCCCGGGTCTCCAGAGCTTATTTCAGCTGGGAAAGCACCTTCCTGCACAGTCACCTGCGCCCGTGCTCGGACTTCAACGTGCAGAAATGTTTAAAAAATATTCCACCTCCTGACAAGTAACTGCCGTGGTGACACTTCCTCTGTGGGTGAGGATGCTCCTGGAGCCCTGAGCGATGCAAACCTCTTTTCTTTGACTTTGTAAAAGAAAGCAAAAATAACAAACTTTCCCGGATTCACAGCTCAGGAACTAGTTTTTGCTGGAATGGTAGAATTTCTACTGCTGTGAGACCACACAGGCACACAAAACTGCCTCTCGCCTTTATTCTGCAAATTCACAGTGGCAGTTCATGCAGTTGGAGACACATTTGTACACTTCACTGAGATTTGCCATTTAGATTTGAGGCAAGTGCCTCTCCTTTGCCCTGTCATTTGTATCTGCAGCGGCAAGACATCCAGAAGGGAGCTTGTTTCTCCATTTCAGTGGTCTAGAATTCGGACATCCTCCTAGCCTTGGCTTGGAGGATGAGGTTCCCAGGTGGTCTCTAAAGCAAATTAGTGATGTCTAAGAATGTCTGATTTTTAACATCAGCTCCATTCAGCTTGGTGGCCCCAAGCAGGATGTGTTTGGGAGATTCTGGTTTGGAACTGTGACGTGCTATAGGGAGCAGATTTTTTTTTTTTTTTCCCTTAATGTAACAGCCACATCCTTCCCCTTAATTAAGAGTGTAAGGCAATTTATACAAGAATTTTGAAGTACTTTAAAGAGGCTTAACAATAATGTTCAGCTAACTGAAGCCAGCTGCTTCACATGGGAACTGAAAAGACTAAGAAATGTGTTTTGAATAATTAAAAATATGTCATAAATAACTTAAATGACTGTAGGAAGAGGAATGGAAAACTCCATCTTCAGAACACAGAGGATCTCTGAATTAACCAAGTAGTCTAACAGCAAGATAGTTCATAGTTCAAACAGCTGCAGTTCCTTTATATAACAGCTCCTCAGTCTTGCAGTGCAGGCTGCTCAAAGACTTAATCCTAGTATATCCATATATATAAAGGCATGGTGTCTTGGAAGATCTTTGGGAGGAAAAGAGAGAAAAAGAAATCTAATCACTTCTCCTTGTGGCCAGAATCTGGGAGCATTCAGTCCTGAGCAAAGGCTGTCGTTACACAGATTCAGGAAAAAAACAGGATGCTGTAGGGGAGCAGGCAGGAGAAAGGTGGATGGAGCAACAAACCCAGTGCCACCTAACTGTATGGAATGCCAATGAACGCTGACCTCTTGAAAAACAATCCTGCGTATCTTGGAACCTAAGGATCAATAGAAGTAAGATAATTTTGTCTCAATTCCTCCATAATCACATGCACGTCACAACACCACACTCTGCGTGTAAAAAGGACTGCTGGGGAAGGAAGGACTCCTCCACTCCGCAGCACGAGGGGCTCTAAACCTTCAAGTGACTCGTGGTGTATGGTCATGAAATTGGTTCTGGCATGATGAAGAAAAAGAGCACAGTCACATGTTTAACTTAATTCCCTTTGTGAATCTGTTAGGAGTGTTATGTTGTACCAGTCCTGTTGCAGCAGAGATCATCCAACTCCCTGTATGACACAGCAGCAGCTGCTCGGCACTGGTGGATTATGAGGTGAATGGAAAACCATAGTAAGGAGTCAACAGCACTTCCTCAGCCAGATCACAGAATGGGCCAGGCTGGAAGGGACCACAGTGAGTCAGTGCTCCAAACTCCCCGCTCAAGCAGGGTCATCCCAGAGCACAGGGCACGGGATTGCCTTCATGTGGTTCTGGAATATCTCCAGTCACAGAGACTCCACAGCTTCTCTGGGCAATCTGCTCCAGTGCTCAGACACCTGCACAGTATAGAAGTTCTTCCTCATGTTCATGTTCCTGACCATCAGTTTCTGTCCGTCGCCTCTTCTCCTAGTGCTTGGCTCCACCGAGCAGAGTCTCACGTTCTCCTTTCAGATAGTTATAGACACGGATGGGGNGGGCAGGGCCCCGCGGGGGCCGAGCGCAGCGCTGGGCGCCTGCGGGCTCTCCCCGCCCCTCGGGCGCAGCCCGGCCCGGCTGTCGGGCGCCAGGTCCCCGGGCCGTGCGGAGAGGCCCCGTCCGTGGGGCAAGGCTCGGCTGCGGCTGCTGCGGAAGCCCTGATACCGCGGCCCCGCGACTGGTTTGTCCCGTGAGAAAGGAGCCCGGTGCTGCTCCAGCCGCCTCTCGGGAGCGGGAGCTTGGCTGTCAGTGGTTCCCGGGATAGACATCGAGCCAGAGAGAAGTTTTGGATCTGTGGGGCGGTGGTTATGGTAGTTTCCTTCGCTGTCAATTTACTAATGCAGCCCTGCTTTTCTGCCCGAAGAGGGGCTCTGTAAATGCTAATGGAGTTGGTAACGTTATCAGAGCTCTCCTATGGTACCTCCCGTTTTACCATCCTGCCATACCGTGCTTAAAAGTCGGTCAAACTCTGCCCTTTGGGGACGAGACTTCCAGTGCATGTTTTACCCACGCGTTCTTAAAATAGCCGGGCAGATCCATCAGAGGAGTCTTTTTCTCAGTGAATGGGCTGATGGTTAAGATTGAATAACCTGTTTGAGGAATGCTGTTCTCACGTTTTCCTGCTGGTCTGGTGTTGGCAGTAGAGACAGGGGAGGATGTTCATGGGGTGATGTGTTTAAAGCTGGGTAATCTCATTCCTTGTGTCTTCAGGGCTCCTTTAGGCACTAGGAAAGGAAATGTCTCTAAGAATGTTCAAGAACCCTAATAAATTTCAGTGGAAGCTGAAAAGAAGCTGCAGTTGGACAGGCAAGGATCTGAGTGCTTGAAGGAAGGAGGATGCAAAGGCCTGGAAGAAGAGTTGGATGAGGAGGCAGGTTGGAGAGGAGCAAAGATTTATGTTCTCTTGCAGTTCTCCATTGTAGAAGGCTGCAGTTGACTGAGGCCCCTCAGCTGGGAGGACAAGGGCTGGGAGAGAGGAGAAAGGAGCAGATGGACAAGGAGTAAGTGCATAGGGAGGATGCAGGGTTTTCCTACTGGGGGGCATTTTGGGTAGGAGCTGCAGAGCAAAGGTAAAGGAGCAAAAGTCTGGGATCTGCAGTTGGAAGCAGAGACGAGCAGGATGCAGCCCTGAGCGTGGAGAGGTGTGGTAGGTACCCAGCTGGACAGAAGGGAAGGCTGGTGGCTGGGAATGCTCCTGCCAAAGCCAAACACCTGTGGATCATGTCATTGCAGTCAAGGTGTGACTTCTTCCTCTCTAGTGCAGGCATGCAGAGGAAATGCCAATCTCTTCTCTCTCAGCTGAGATTTGTGGTCCTGAGACTGGATTAGAGATTCTCGTCCTGTTGAAGGTGGATATTAATACAGTAGAGAGTCTGTTACTGTTGAGGTGCCTTGCTTAAAAAAACAATGAAAGTGATGTGCACAGTCTGAAAGTCCTTAAAAGTTACAAAGCTTTTAGGAAGACCAAAGCATTCTTTGCTGTGATGGTTTAGCCTTTTTTGCTTACTCTTAGATTTCTAAGGCCTTTTTCATTTTTGTCTGGTGCAATATTACTTGCTGTTATTGGCTAATCATAAGACACTTGCTGTGCTTATTCTAGATTTCTTGCAGGGAAGCATATATGAATTCTGATTCTTGAGAGTCAAAGAGCACCCATCACAGTGTTCAGTAAGTTAGGCTGCTGATAGGCAATTGCATATATTTCTAATTACCCACTGTGTTCTTCTCTAAGCCTGCTCTCCTCTCCTGGTGTTCTGCCTGAACTCTAGACTCTGTGAAAATGCATCCAGTGTTTTAGACACGAGTCTTGTTCTTGATGCCAATTGATTGACAGCATTCAGTTTCCTACTTGCTGCTCCCCTTTCTTCCCCCACGTTATTTCAGTGTTTTAAAAACATCCATTTTAAAGTAGTTCACTAATATCCTAAAACTTCCTGAAATTTGATAGAAATAAATAGTCCAGAATTTTTGGTCATCTCTTATAAAAAGTATCTAATTCTTAATTTGCATCTGTGTCTTGGAATGGAATTCTTTTAGTAGTGTAGTGCTCTTGCAAACACAGTTTTCAATTGAATGTCTCTTTTCCTCCCACAGAGATTCTCTTTCATATGGTTTTCTGTCTGGATCTGCTCAGGGAATGAATGAGTAATGTGTGATGAAAGGGCAGTTATTCCTAGGACCCCCTTTATTCTTTGTCTTTGAGTAAAGGAAGGTGTGTAAGGAATAAAGTGAAAACTGTAGGAAGAAAAAAGGCGACCTCCTGTTTGAAGCAACTGAATATCACTCTAACAAAGGGAGTTTGATGTTTTTATTTGTGTCATGAGTCTCACTTTGTACAGGTTTTCCTTGCTTGGATTGTGCTTCCCTCAGATTACGAGTGGAAGTTTTTAGTCAGAGGAGCAGATGTGCAGAATGCTCTTAGCTGCAGCTGGAGTCTGCCTTGAACAGATAATTCTGAAAAGTCATGCTATGAAGCATTTTTGCACGTTTCAAGAAGAGAGTTTGTAATTAGCTGGCCTCCTTGGCTTTAATCTCTTGGCCTTCATCCTGGTGGTGAGGGAAATGGGCCACTCCACTGCAGCATTGTGAAAACACTTCAGTGTCACAAGAGTGAACACCTTGAAAAGCTGATTACAAAGTCAGTTTTCAGATTGAGCTCTGGGTCTGGGCATGTGACTCTATACTGAGCAAAGAGAATAAAATAAAACCTTGAATCAGTGCTCAGTCACTGGGAATGAGAAACACCTTGTATGAAACATCATGTGAATAAGTAATTAAAAACTATGTTAAAATGCATTAGCAGTCTGAAAGCCAGGCATGCAGTCCCAGTTGCTTCAGGTCATGTATTTTCAGCCCTCTACTTTAGACATCTAAAGTTCTTTTCTGCGATTTTTTTGTGGAATAGCCAAGTTAAGAAGGGTTCTCTTAGTAAAAGGTGTCTAGAAGCTTCCTAGGTCAGGTATTTCAGCGGCTTTCAAGTCCTTGGCATAACTTGAAACTGGGTTTAGACCTAGGGTTAGGCATGCCCTTTCCTTGGCTTTAAGCTGTTAATTACAAAGCAGGCCTGTCTGAAGTGTGTTATGCTCTTGGCAGATGTTTTTGCAGCAGAAAAATACGCACATTCCTTCTGTGCTGATCTTCCTGACAGAGAAACTCCGTATCTTGTCTACTCTAATCCTACTTACTGAGCCAAAGCATTCAGGGAATGGGAGAAGAGGAATGTGTCTTGTTCCACTTTTCTTCCTGAGTGTTTTTCTCCAGTGGCTGAATATAAACAAAGATTTCAATCTCTTCAAATATTGGCCTCCTTCTGGTTTCTAAACCATTTTATGCCGGGTTTTGAGGGGAGAAAGCAAGATAAAAAACCCACTTTCCCTCAAGCAGTAACACAGTGCAGCTTTAGTAAGGAAAAACCTATGGGTGCAAAGGAGTTAGAGATGTAGAAAGGAATGGAGGCAGAAGAAGGAAGAAAAGAGTGTTTTGTGGTTAAAAGATGGAATGTGCATACAGACTCACGAGAAGTTTGTGCTTGCTTGAGCTTGAGTTGCTGTGCTTGGCTCAGTGTTGGCCCTCGTAGGGGGTTAGAAATACAGCTGTGGAGGCTTTGAGGGGCAGGAAGGGATAACGTGACTAATACAGGTTTTCCAGAAGGTGAGATGCAAACCCTGAGTTTTCTCCTTGTTTGGAAGTTTCAAGAGGATTGTAGAGCTCCTTTGTGAAAGACGTAATTGAAGCACACATACTCAGAAAACAGTCCCAAATCAAGTCTCTGTTTATATGTGAGAGTGCCATGAGTGTAGGGATTGTCTTTATAGTAGAGGGAGCTGCTGTGCAGCCACCTGTTTACCCACCTGATGGGTGCCAGAATAAAGTACATGTGCTTAGTGACAACACATGAATAATCTTCTGTAGCAGCATTCCAGGGCATGTAGTTACCCTCAACAACCAGAACTGTTTCCATCTTCCTTGAGGAACTACAGCCAGCATTTCATCTAAACTAGACCTAAACGTTTGGGAGAGTCATGAGCATCAGGAGTAGCAGGTGACCTTGGTGAGCTGGGGAGGCAGAAGGATGTCACAGGCCGGGCTGTGTTACATTAATTCCTCGGAGGCCACCAGTCAGGACCTGTTCCAGGAGCAGGCACCAGGACATACCTGCCTCAGTGCAGGGGGTGATGGAGACAGCAGGCTTGGATGAGGAGACCTCAGCTGGTAAGTTAACGTGGTGCTATGTAGTAATTTACCTTGGGATTTTCCCCTTTTTTAGGCTGGTTAGGGAGTTTCCTTTGCTCCTGTTTGCATTTGTCAGTGGGCAGATGGAGATGCACCAGTTCAGGGCTTGTCACTAAGCCAGCATAAGCACAGAGCAACAGAAGCAGCACATGTCCTCATGGAAGTCCTCTTCTTTCTCCTGCAACTGACATGGGAGTGTCCTTTTGTTCCTTAATAACTTTAATTAACCTAGTACAATAGGATTATTCTTTCGGAGTAGCTACATCTGCCTGGATTTTCCTCTGTATGGATTCATCAAATGAGGGTGTGATGAGTATCCTTATCTTAAAGCTCTTAGAGGACATTGGCGTGATGTCGGAAATTGCTGTAGGTAAGTCCTTGATCCCTTCCCAGACCTGGCTGTGTTCCAGTTTCCCCAGCAGTTCTTTTCTCTCTTGCATTCCCTGCCTTCATTACTCTTACCCCCTCCCCAGTGCAGCAGCAGCCATAGCCCCTGTCCCTGCCTCCACTGTTTCTCAATTCATTCTTCAGAAATGTGAGTCTCTTAATAAATCATTTCTCTACTTGTCACTGGTTTAGTGTAGTGAGATGCCTTTCACCTTACGAGACTTTGGATTAGTTACACCTGTGATGCACCACACATGATCTATGGAAAATTACAAAAGATTTCATGCAGGGGAGAGAATTTGGTGATTCATAGGCATCATTTGTTTCTGTGTGAAAGCTACTGGCACAGCCCACACTGAGCTGATACATTTAATGACCAACTCATTTAGAATTGATTTTGTTGTTGGCTGATATTTTTACCGGGGCTGATACAAGATGGCTTTACATGGCAAAGCTTGCTGTGTTTTCTCTGTAGTTCTTCACTTACCAACTGCAAATGTGATGTCATTGTTTTGGCAAACAGCCCTGTGATGTCTTTGGTGGTTGTCCTGCCTTTGGAGGTCTGTGGCAGGCTGGAAATGCCAGGAGAGTCTCATTTGTTGTGTCAGTCTTCCAAGCCCTCGGAGCTTTTCGATTCAAGGTTGATCTTTAACAATAAAGATCCCTTTTCTGAGACCTAACAACGTTGCCTGCTGTCTTGGCTGTGGATGCTGTAGCACTGAGCTACTGTAATAAGACAACAAAAAGAGCTGCCCTTTCCTGAGAGATGGACCCACACCCTGGGGGAGGGTTGGGTTTCCATGGCTGACTGTTGCTGATGTTGACTGTTGCTGCTGCCTGGTGCCCATTTCTTTGGACACTGTCTGAAGTAGATGTGCTTGGGTGGGCTGGTGTGCAGGGCATTGGCCCAAAGCTTGGGATATGGGCTGTGGCCACAGAATTCCTGGGTGGCTGTGGCTGAATCAGTCTGCCATGCACCTGAGCACCCTCTTTGTGAAACTGTAGGTTAGGGTTATCCCTTACCAAGGTGTTCTGAGGCTAATGGAACAGGTTAGGACTTTTTATTGTAGCAGGGCTGAGCCATCTCTGCATAGAGGGAAAGGGATATATTGTGCTCGAGCACCATTTTCAATAAACTGCATAGGAAGGTGACAGATAACTTGAGAAGGCAGGACAGAGTAGAAGCAGTAGTTTAAAAGGGAGATGCACTCTGAAAGGAGGGATATAAAAGACACCCTGCCCCCTAATGAGGGAGCAAGGAGGCTCCTGAAGATTTGCTGCAAGCCAGTTGTCCTGCAGTCTGCTTCAAGTGCTACAAAATTATGAGAATCGCGGAGTACCGAAAAGTCCGATATGCTTCCCCAGCAAGATCCCAGCCAGTTTGCAGTCCTGGAGGGCAAAGAACTTACCCCTCTCATTGTGGCAGTCCCTGGCACAAACAGGAATTTTTTAAATTGCCTTCAGCAGTGTGGTGTCTAAAGCGTTGGCTGAAATCTAAGCTGTTCAATAAAGCAACTGTGGTTATGTTTCGAAATGTATTTTCCATTTTTTTAATAAAATTCAAACATGGATCTAAACATGGTGGGTGGACAGATGTCTTGGGAGAGGCACTGTGTGTTTGGATGGTGCTCGGTGCTGCTGATCTGTTTTTAGGACTTAGGGCAGCACAAATCCATTGTTTGGCACAGCAGACGTGCTGCAGAGGATTGAAGCACAATTGAAGTTATCAGGCTGTGTAGGCTTGCTCTCTGCATTTGTGTGTCACAGTTAACATCTGAGTTAAGTAGCTGAAGTTTAAATATCAGTTGCCTGCACCTGACACCCCACGTGTGTTTCTAAAAAGAAGTAAATAAAATAATTATTGGAGAGGAAAATAACTGGTGTTGTATTCTGACTTTTGGAGAGAGTGCGTGGTTCTTAAGGGAGAAGACAGCATGGTTATGGATGCCTGTGCAAGAATGAATTGGGGAAAGAATGACAAGGAAAGAGGAGAATAAAAGGGATGAAAGAAGAATGGGCTTAGTGAAGGGCTAACATTTGAGGAGAGGAAAGACGAAGGTAGGTAGAGAGACTTTAGCTTGTGATCAGAAATGAAAACAGAGTGAGGAGTGAAGGGGTGAAAAAAATTCACTGAGAGACCTGCACCAATGATTTTCAGGATAATCATGCCATGAGAGGAAATCACTAGGGCTGCTCAAGGCTTCTGGATGGATGTGTGCAATGAGTCCATTAGGAAAAGCATTGCCAGCAGGTCGAGGGAGGGATCCTGCCCATCTACTGAGCTCTGGTGAGGTGCATGTGGAGTGCAGTGTCCAGTTCTGGGCTCCTTATTAAAGAGACGTGGAGCTCCTGGAGCGTGTCCCGCAGAGGGGAATGAGGATGATTTGGAGACTGGAGCACCTTTCTTGTGGGGAAAGGCTGAGGGAGCTGGGCCTGTTTAGCCTTTAGAGGAGGTGTCTGAGAGGGGGCTCAGCAGTGCCTGTAAGTATCTGCAGGAGGATCCAGGGTGGATCCAGGCTCTTCTCAGTGGTGCCAAGCACTAGGACATGGGGCAACAGGTGGAAACTGCTGCACAGCGAGTTCCACCTGAACATGAGGAAGAACAACTTCACTGTGGGTGACCAAGCACTAGAAGAGATTCCCCACTAAGGTTGTGGTGTCTCCCTCTCTGGGCATATTCCAGAACAGAAGGCAATCCTGTGCCATGTGCTCTGGGGTGACCCAGCTTGAGCAGGGAGGTTGGACCGGCTGACCTACTGTGGTCCCTGCCAGGCTTACCCATTCTGTGATCCTGTGACACGGCTGTACTAAGGCCAGCCCGTGCTTTGGGCCCAGCTGCTGGCCTTGCAGCACTTCTTCCCTGTACATTTTCACCATCCTCCTGTTCCTCTCTTGCTGCTGTGCCATTTGTGTGGAAAGAGGCCCTTGCTTTTCCTTATTTTTCTGTCTGTTGTTGCGTGTCATCACTCTTCTCTAGTGATCAAAGATGTCTCTAGGGTGTTTTTTCTTTACAATTACCAGTTTCATAATCTGAGAATTCCGTGGGTATTGTATGATAGATAGTATTTAGTCATGATAATTTTAGGTGAATCTTACTAAGATGAAAGAGCAAAATCAATTGTAGAGGGAAAAAAGGAGAAAAGCGGGAGGAAATGAAATTACATAAATAACATTAATGGTTTTAGAAAGAGTGAGGGAAAGTGTGGTAGGAATGAGGAAATGGAGCCTCAAATCTAGATTTTTTTTTTTTTTAATGGGACTTAGAGAGTGATAATGTCTGATAGCCAGCACAGCACAGGTCAAGCAATTTCAGCAAGTGTTCTGGCGCCTGTGATAAATTCTGTGATGCAGAGAATCACTTCTGTTTAAGGCTATGCAAAAGCTTTGGAGTTAAGCTGCAGATAGTAGAAAACATCCCCACAGCTAGATTAAGTTATGTACCCTACAAATAATTTGTTGCTCAGTTGTAACTTGCTTATCTGCAGCTTTATCTTGTTATGCTTTTTGTTATTGCCAGACTCTCTTTGGATCATAATTTGTAATGGTCTGCTCAGCTTCCTTCCACGTTGAGTTGAACAGATAAAGTATCTTTGTAGCAGTTCTGATTATAAAGTCACTGTACTGTCACTCATTTCATTTTCTCCGTTTATTGACGAAGCAGTGGCAGAACATTTGTCCAATAACAGATTTTCAGAGTGAAATATTTTGCTGTGGTTTTAGGAAATCATTCTGCTGGTTTGAGCAGGGAAGCAATCCAACTGACAGGGGTTTGTCTCCTCAGCCCCAGTGGAAGCCTGCCCAGCTAATGAGCCTCTGGAAGATCATGGCTCAGGCGTGCTGAAATGGTCGGCCCGTGGTGCCTGTGCTGAGCATTTGCTCAGCCCAAGCCGGGTGACAGCTCTCCCCACCCAGCCAGAGCCGCCGGGAGCAGAGGGCTCTGCGCACCTGGAGGCAAGGAATGAGGCGGGGAATGAGGCAGGGGAGCCACTGGCCTGGCCGAGGGGCCGGCACCGAGGGGAGCAGGCTCTGGGGAGAGAGGGGCTCGCAAGGGTGGGGGGCACAGGCTGAACAGACAAGGCCCGGCACGTAGAGGCAAAAGAAAGGCAGATGCTGTCCAGACAAGAGCATGTGCTGGCATCAGTGGTGGCAGATTTTCACAGTGATGACTATAAAAACTAGAGCACAGTTCCTTTCAGGTTGTGTAGCAGAATCAAACTCCTGCTTGAGTTTGTCCTGGTGCAAGAACATTGCTGTGAAATGTGACTGTAACCTCGTGTGGGGTTGTTCTGCCCGCAGAGTAGCATCCTGCTGGGTTTTGTGCTGGCTCAAGTGCTTGCTCTATCTAAGGGTTTCTAGCCCTGCTGAGGGAAAGCTGACAGTACCTGGTGGAATTTGTGCTTTTACCATCTGTCCTTTTCAGAAGAGAAAAAGAAATTACATTAATCTTTTCTAAAAACCACGAAGTCCAGAATTTAGAAGCTGTGATCTTCCAGCATTAATAAACTCAATATAAATTTGACATATTGTGTGCAGTGCAGGAACAGCTTCTGTTTTCCCCCAGAGGATACCTGTCTTCTCTTGTGCAGCGGATGCTTTGGAGAGGAATGAAAAGCAGCGTGCTGCAGTATGACCCATGTTTCATTTGCTGTATAAATTGAAAGGTTTAGAGTTGATGAGGCTGGGGATTGCAGGAAGGAAAAAGGCATGGTCTCTAGATTCCCAAGCTGGATCTCATCCCTGCAATAAGCTCCCTCTATAAGCAATAATAATTTTCAGCCTTGTGTCCCCGTTGTGTTCTGAGATGCTTTTCTGAACCGTAGGGATGTAATCCGGCAGTCAGCTGCTTAAACCTTGTGTGAAGTCTGTCATGCTGAACAAACATGGAAGTATGGAATTCAGGAAGTGCCAACACACTTAATTTTGCCACTTAGTAATTTTTCAGAATTTGAATTTGCACTGTTAACTGTCCTTGATTGCAGAGGGGTGATGTGCTGTGGATTATGTACCTGGGTGCTTAAGGACACCTACTGTCTGAGCATTTCTCAGGTAACTAAATCAGAAACAGCAACAGAAATCTGTCGAAGCAGCAGCTTGATTGCTCCGAAGGATTCTGTGTGTAACTTCTTATTCTGCTGTTTGGGCAAAAATCTAAGTAAAAGAAACAACTTTGGTGCTCAGCAAGGCCCACAGTTGGTTTTACCTCTTACAGGAATTAATTTCTGGTCCTGTTATGTAGTACTTGTTAAAACTTGTTAGAACCTTCCTCTTGCATACAGAACCTTCCTTGTCAACTGGTTGCTCTTCAGGGAAGTGGAAAAGCATTCATTGCTGTAGAAATATGTGCAGTGAAAATAGAAATTGCTGCGTGGACTGATGTGTTGGACAGCTTTGGTGATGGCCAGACACACCTTCAGCTGCACTCCCTGTGAGCTGGAGAGCGAGATCAGGAAGCTCAGACATGCTTCTGTTGTGTTTGTGAAGAGTTTTTCCCAACACCTGTGGTTTTTTAAACCTTCAAGAGAGATTTATGATTTTTATTAGTTATAAAGGTGACAGTAATCAAGCTTAGACTTCAGGTTAATGCAGTGACACTAGATCTCATTTTGATTAGACAGGCATGGAAAAATGAGAATTGTTTTTATCAGCTTTGCCAGTTGAGCATCTGGTGATGCCTGGGGGGTGAGTAGCATAGTGCATTGAAAATTAATTGACTATCAACTTCACATTGCTCATTCAGAGCCCTACAAACGTTTATTATTCACAATGTGTGGCATCCTTCCAGGCGTTGGACAGACCACACTGAAATGACAGTGCAGAAGGCACAACAAGTCACAAGTCACAAGGGGTTAAGACTGCTCTCTGTTCCACACCCCATCTCACACTTGATCTTTGCCCTGCCCAAAATGTCTACTGTCCCCTATATGTTCAATGAATGCATTAAACACACTCACTTTTCAGTGAATTAGCATTTGATCAACTTCAGTTTTTACATCCTTGTGTAGAATTAACTAAATGGCTTTATTTACCAGCTGTTGTGCTGGTTTTTTCATTACTGAGTGGAGTTTTTGGATGGAGACACATTATAATGACTGACACTCATTACAGATTTTGGGTTTCTGCTTTCTTAGTGTGGACCTTCTGCATGGCAGCAGTTTTCTGCTGACTAATATGTACTCTAGAACTATGCCTCTGCATTAAATATATCACATTTTTACCGTCTGTCTCCTTTGGGGCCAGCAACAAATGGAAGCAGGCTGATGTGCACCAGAGGGGTGTGTGTGCTGTTACTGGGTAGCTTTGTTCCTGCCTTAGCATCATGGACAGGAATCTGATTTCTCCATGTGTTCTCCTTTCTCTGCAGGTATTGAGAACCTGCCGTTTGAATTACAGAGGAACTTCCAGCTCATGCGAGATCTGGATCAGAGGACAGAAGGTGAGGATTACAGATGGTTTTGTTGCCAAGACAAGGAGTATGTAGCTTGACCAGCTTTGCTTTGTCATGGGGATCTCCAGGCAGGGGAGGAGGCCTGGAGCTGGTCCAGTCATTCAGTCTCTCCTGACGGAGGGCACTGCAGTGTGTGTGGTGTTTGTGTATTTAATGGTTCTCTTGTTTCAGACCTCAAGTCAGAGATCGATAAGTTGGCCACGGAGTATATCAGCAATGCACGGACCTTGTCTTCAGAGGAAAAACTGGGGCTTCTCAAGCAAATCCAGGAGGCCTATGGGAAGTGCAAGGAATTTGGGGACGACAAGGTTCAGCTGGCTATGCAGACCTACGAGATGGTATGAAGGGAAGTGTCTCGTGCTGATCGTGTGAGCGCCCGAACTAATGCTGCCCATCTCTTTCATTTTTAGGCCATGCCCACTCTTGCTCCTCGGCCCTTTAGCACAAGCCCCCTGCCCCTTTGTCCCCTCTTTGTCCTGTCTTTGCCTTCCTGGGCTCTGTCCTGTGGTGACCCTGGTCACTGCTGTCCTTGCAGGTCGATAAGCACATCCGGCGGCTGGACACAGACCTGGCCCGCTTTGAAGCAGACCTGAAGGAGAAGCAGATAGAGTCGAGTGACTATGACAGTTCTTCCAGCAAGGGCAAGAAGAGTGAGTACCACCACTGGGCTGCAGATTGATTCAGGAGGCAGCCAAGTGACTGTGGAAGTGGTGGGGATGAAGGCAGGCACTGGAGTGGTGCAGATCAAAGACTGTTGCGCTGGAGTCTGAAGGACAGGTAAAAAGATGGTGGCCTGGGCTCTTCTTGTGTGAGCATGTTCAAGGCCTCTAGATAAATTAAAATGGGGTGCACGGCCCAAAGCCAACGTGCATTCCAAAGCAGGAGTGTATTTAGTGCTGCAGAGGTTGTAACTGTCAGGTGTCTGTTTTGGTGGGGTGACAGATGCAACACCTTTTTCTCTTCTTACCAGAGGGCCGAGCCCAGAAAGAGAAAAAAGCTGCCCGTGCTCGCTCCAAAGGGAAAAACTCCGACGAGGAAGCGCCAAAAACTGCCCAAAAGAAACTGAAGCTCGTCCGCACGTAAGTGTTTAAGGGACTTTAGGGAATGAGAAGCAGCACTAGAAATCGGACCAAGGCAGGCCTAGCCAGGCTTCCCTGAGATCCCCAGACTGGAACTGGACTGGGAACTGTGTCCTCTGTCCCTTCTTGGGAAGCAAGAGGCGGGAAACTTCTTTATTCTTCCAGGGGAGTGTGGGTTGAAGGGGAAAGCAGGTCCCCTTGGGTGTATGTACTTAAATAAGAGAAGTGTCTGTCTCTGGCAAACAAGGGCACTGTCTTGGGACACATGAAGGTACTCAAAGCCAGGTACTTTGCTGACTTACTTTATTCCTGTCCTGCAGTAGCACAGAGTATGGGATGCCTTCAGTCACCTTTGGAAATGTGCACCCCTCAGATGTGCTGGATATGCCTGTGGACCCCAATGAGCCCACTTACTGCCTCTGCCACCAGGTCTCCTATGGGGAGATGATTGGCTGTGACAACCCAGATGTAAGAGCCTGCACGTGGTGGAAAGGGGGGGAATGCAATGGAGATGAGTCTTGCATGGAAAGTCTTGTCCTTCTTGGGTGGGGCCTGGATCAGCAGGCAGTGACAAGGAGAGGGCTTAGGTAGGTGGGATGGGCAGAGGTGTGGCTGGCAATGACCTCTGAAGTGCCTCTTTCTTCAGGGTTTTCCTTACAATGTTTTCTTGTCCCTAAACATAGCAAAGGAGAAGGGGAGTTCTCCTTGCTAACAGTGTGTAGGTTGGGTGGGAGTATTCAATCCTTGATCACTGCTAGGGATTTAGGAGTTTGTGATTAAATGCTGGGAAACTCTGGTAGCCCAAAAGCAACAATTTCCAAAGGAAACTGCTCTTTAACTGGCTGCTCTTCATCCCAACAGTGTTCCATTGAATGGTTTCATTTTGCCTGTGTGGGTCTGACAACAAAACCAAGAGGAAAATGGTGAGTGAAGCAACCTGGGGGGGCCCATTGGCCTTTGGAAAGGGGAGGTCCTAGGTGGCAGGGGGAAAAGTACTATATATATATATATACACACTTAGAAGATATCATTAAAAGGAAAACTTCAAAAGGAAAACTAATGAATTAAGGCTTTGTCAGGGACCTTGGAAAAGGTCTTTTGGGACCAGGCGCTTGAGGCTCATGTCATGCCCTAAATGTTGGCTTTGTACTTCCCTTTCTATCAGGTTCTGCCCTCGTTGTTCCCAGGAGAGGAAGAAGAAGTAAATTCACATGAGACCTCAGTACTGCTGCAGGAGCTCTCTTCCCCCTGCCAGGGCCTTGTCCCAGTTCCCCCAGCCCTTGGGGCCTTGGCTGAAGGGAAGTCTTGCCCTGTTTGTGGTTTGGGCCATCCCTGGAATGGTGTGTACCCTCATGGTGGTTCCTGTGTGTTCTGTATCCCTGGTTGCTTCTGAGTCCTTAAGGGAGGCCCTCTCTGTGTACTATTCCAAACAGGTCTCTGAACCTCAAAGGGAATGAATGAGGGCACCAGGGTAGCCACCAGATTCCCAGGGATTCAGGTAGCCCCTGATTTTCCTTGGCTTTCCTTCAGCCTCCTCAGAGTTCATTGCCTATTCTCTGCTTAGAGAACAAGGCTATGGGATGGGGGAAGGAAAGGAGGTAAGTCTTCAGCATTTTAGGTCATTCATTTTCCTGGATCTTTTTCAGGAGAGAGGGAGTAACCAAGCTACTTCTTAATCTAGTGGGCTGGTTGAGAGACTGAAAACCTGATGTGCTCCCTGTCTGTAACCATTCCACTGCTGGCATTGAGCAGCCTCTTTTGTTGGGGAGAGGAGGAGGCAGAGGGAGTGTTTAGAGCTAGCTTTGTCTCTCTTATTCCTGGGGTAAACCTGCTGGTCTGGGAAGCACACTGTGTGAAGGAGGAAGAATTTCTGACCACGTGGGGAGAAACAGCTTGGTCCAGTCTGTCTTCCGCCTTCAAAATTCTGCCTTCCTCTTGTGTAGTGGTGCTTCTCCATTATGTTGATGGTGGGAAGTTTGGGGATTCAGATCCCACTTGTATAATACAGAATGAAATAAAATTCATTGAAACAAATACTCTGTTTGCCTTGATGTCACCTCCAAAATAAACTGCGGCAATTGGTCTCTAGTTTTCTTTCTCTCTTAGCTCTGCTTTTATTGTAAATGGTGAATGTGGTACAGCTTTTTCATATAGCAGTCACTAAAAAGTGACATTCTGCATAAGACAGACTTGAAAATGTATCTAATGTACTTGCAGAAAGCTGCTGAGCTTTGTGGTGGCTGTGAAAAATACCTGCCCCTGCAGTCGTGCCCTCACAAGAAGGTGAACATTTATTCCCACTATTGTTTTATCATTTACTTCATCAGGTGCCTTCTCTTAAATGAGGAGGAGTGGAGGTGACAAAGGCCAGCCCTCTCTCTCTGTTGGGCAGCACAGCTGAGAAAATAAGCCATCAGGACAAACCACTAGTCTCCAAGAAGCTGGATAGGTTTTCCAGACACCCTGGTAGCTTGCTTCCCAGTAGGTCACAATCACCTTGTTGCCAGTAACTTGCTGCTTGTTACTAACATAACATTGAGCTCCACAACAATTCCTGAAGGTCTGCAGATAACTCTGAGGAGATGGCTTGTACTGAAGCTCCTCTTTATCAATTCCATTGGCACAGCCTGGAGACTGACAAACCAAGTCTTCTTCCTCCTTGTGGTCTGCTCATCAGGAAGGTTTAAGCCTTCCACCTGAAACACAGAACGTTTTCCTCACCCAGATAACTTGTGTGAGGATCCATGGAGGATCCATAACTTGTGTGATGATCTGTTTAGTCATGAAGTCAAAGCTGTGCTCGGCTTCAGGGGACACTGTGGGTTTAGATCAGTGCTGCTCCCGCCTTGTCATTGCACAAGGGGACCCTGGCAGCCATCAGCTCAGAACTGGTGCTGTTTTCTGTTCAAGTGAGTTAGCACTGAGTCAGTCCTTGCTTTTGCCTCGAGAAGGGATGTTCATTCTGTTTTTCTGTTCATTCTGTTTTTCTGTTCATTCTGCACAGAAAAATGGAGAAGTTCTTGCTCAGGCTGTGGCTTATATGGTTTGTGGTACCCCTGGCACAGTCTGAATCTTGATCCCCAGATTGTATTACACCACTTCCTGGGGCTTCCTTTCTTAAACAGAGGTGAAGCAATTTCTGGAGGTGTTGGCTGTGTCTCTGGTATGGTTTCAGTAACAGGGAGACTCTGCCACAATCCAGTGGGTGAGCAGGCTGTGGCAGGAGAACTGATCTCTTCAGCTGCTGCTCAGCTGACAGGAGGAATGGTGGATGTTGCCTGAACTGGAAAATGGACTTTGGGCAGAGTGCAGGGGTCATGAAGGATGGAAAGTTCTCCAAGTAAGTTGGTTTCGATGGACACAGGATTTAATGGCCAGCATTAGCAGCAAGCTCTCTAGGGACTGCAGGCCAGAGAGGTGTTGGAAGCACTAGCCAGCACCAAGGAGCATTCCAGGGACTTCTGCTGCCACTGAGGGAATGCTCTGACTTGCACAATGAGACAGTTCAGACCAAAATTTGGAAAAAACCTGGGCATTTTTAAATGGCTTGCAAGTATAAATGCAAATGAAAGCACATTAAAAGCTAACCTTGGAAGAGAGGGAATAAGGGCAATAGCTGTGCAATATTTAATCTCCAGAGGAGGAAAAGAACCAGTAGAAGCTAGAAAATACAAAGTACAAAAATGAAGCCAGTGGGAACAAAGCCTGTAAGTGACAAGGCTGGAAACATGAGCAGCTTTTTTTAGAATGCCTTTTGTTTTTGATGTAATTGAACATGGCACTTGTCCATTACTGACTGCAGATAGCAGAATTGTTTGTAATGAGAGGAGGGGAAGTGTTCTGTAAATATTTATTCTGTGTTGGTGCTGATGTCGTATGGGGATGGTGTACTTCCTAGGAAAACAGTAAAGAAGGGTTTTAAATGGCACCTCTTGGGGCAAAGATTTTTTGATCATCAGTCCTCAATAAATGGTGTTTGTCGTCCTGTGAAAGCCACCCAGAGGCATCTGTGGGTTGATCTCTGTCAGACTCTGGACTGCTTGGGAAAATCTACAAGGCTGGAAAAGAGCCAGCTCTGTTCTGGTCCTTAATGATGTCAAGAAGGCTGCCACAACAGTCCAGATGTGAAATACTGGAACAGCGGAGAAATAAATTTCTTCTCTCTAAAACAAGCAAGAAATCCAGGTCAACAAAATAAAGTCAGTTTGATGGGAAGCAGCCAAAAAAATCTGTCAAAAATTACTTGAATTTTTTTTTAAGACCCTTGTTAATAGTTACCTGGGTCGCTGCAGTGGTAATGGGATCTGGGAAGTTTACTTCTCCTAGAATTGAAGTGCTTAAAGCAGGGATATTCTCAGTTAAAGTAATCATGAACTCCCTTACAGAACTGGCTAGCTTGCAGATTTCCTGGAACAGCTGTCAGTGCAACATAAACACTTTCTAAAATGGTGCTGGAGAAATTGCCCTTTTAGAGTGATTGGAAATATCCTAGTTGATGAGCGAAGTCAAGTCTGAGTTTCAGGAGGCTGGAGCCATAGAGTGTGACAAGAGGGAAGAATTTTGCAGCCTTGTTAAGCCCATTTATTAATAATTATTGGTCATGCACACAAAGGACCAATTTATCTTTCCCGGTTTGATTGCCCCATCTGCGGGCATCGTTCCTGATAGTAGCTGGGCAAATGTGCTGACGAGGATGTTCAGCAAAGTATTCCCCTTCCCAAGGAGCAGACGTGCTCCCCAGGCCCCCATCCCTCAGGCTCTGCCATGTCCACGGCGTGATGTGCATGGAAACCATCCCAGCCACAGCTGGCACCTTCCACCAGTGGGACCACCTTCCTCTCCTGCTTTTGAACGAGCTCACCCCACAGCTCAGCAACACCCAGCCTTTCTTTAAGCACTCCTAAGCCATTACTTACCCAACCACCACTCAGAGATGTGTGGGGGACACTCTCTCACCGTCACGTACGTTCTATTCGAGTGTTGCCCACATCAGTCCAGAGGTCTCAAGCTGGCAGTGGGAGACATTCCCAAGAGACAGCTTGCTCATACAGACTCAACATAAGCCCATCTCCTCCCAGACCTGGCTGGTTTGAAAGTTTCTGAGTTGTTCTGCTTTTTATAATCAGCCACAGCTCTACTTTCTCCCTGCCAGTGGGAAGACATTGAAAGCCTGAGTGGCAACATCTGCTCTAAAGATCTGGCAGTAGGCAAGGGAGGCTGCAGCACTGAAAGAGTTAAAGACTAATAGAAGGAAATGAAATGTCCTACCTTTCTTTCCAAAGACAACTGAAGAAGTTTCTCCAACGCTGCTTCCTATGAGTTACAGTATCAGAAGAAATATAGCTGTTTTTAGCCAATAAAATGAATTTCATTTATAAAAATAGTCAAACATCTTGATTAATTTATGCTAATTTATGTTTATTTTTCTGAATACATAAAAGAAACTAGGAGTGTTAGTTTTAAAAAAGCACATTTGTGCCCAAGGCTTAAGGACAGGCAAAGCTGTGACAAACACTAATCTCCTACATCTTGGTGTGAAAGAGATGTTCAGCAAGGTGTCCACTTGGGTCTGTTTTTGCAGGTGTGCCGTTTAATTTCAGTGGGATGAGTTGCTGCCGCTGAAGAAACGATTCATTCAAAACTGAAACCCCATCTGGGAGTAGGAAAGGAATTATTTTTTACACACTGACAACAAGCAAGGAAAAGAAGTGTGAGACCCTGAGGTTTCCTTGCTTTGAAAACCTGAATGATGCAGTCATTGGAAGAACCCATTTGCTCACCACAGGAAGATTGAGGCAGGAAGAAACTTCTCTGGAGCTTTGTCCTCCAAGCCTCTGCTCGCATTAGGGGAAAAATTGTGGTTGGGTCAGGTTGTTCTTGCATGAAACAAACCTGCCTAAAAAGGCTGCAGCAGTTTGTTCAAGCAGGCTTTTATGTATCCACTCCATTTTAGTTTGCATTAATAATTCAAGAAACCATTTTTAAACGCTGTTTTTGCAATCAGTTAAATATTCCATTTGTTAAATGTCAAGTGAAAAAAAATGCTTCATTCACAATTTCCTAACAAAATAAAATGTAAATTAAGTATTTGAATTAATTCACGTTATAACCGTGCGGTGTTTGTACAAATGTGAATAGATTAACATATCTACCAGGTTAAAAAGAGTGCCAATTTTAATGTAAAGTCTATATTTATCAGCATATTCGCATAGCTCTCAGCCAATGACAGTAAACCCACTGAAATAAAACACAAATGCAGAATGAAGATGATTTAACCTGTGAATAAAGTCAGCAATTTAGAGACTTTGGGTTCAAATCAGAACACTCCCAGGGGCTTTTGTCTGTGGAGATGGGAATCTGGGCCCTGCCCTGCATGGGCTGGTACCCAGAGCGCTTCCCACAGGGTGAAGGTGTCCAGCACTGGGCTCTTGGAGTAGTGCTTGGAAGAGTTCGTGCTGAACTGGGAGGGGATCTTTGCTTGTCTGCTGTGTGATGGCTCTCAGGCTTCCTGGCAGGGCTGTCCCCTCTGCTGAGAGGCTCCTCTGGACTGTCCAACTCTTTGTGTGAATGCAGCGAGCGTCCCCCTTCTCTCCCCGCTCCTTTAAGTGCGTGTTTTACTAAATGGAGGCATCACACCTTCCTCTAGGGCGCTGTAAGGAATGCACAACCTGGAAAGTCTCAGGGGCTCTGCCGACCCCTTCCTGAGCCCACCCCAACATCTACACGAGCAGAACTGCTGTTTAATTTCTAGCAACACTCACACACGTGGCTTTGGAAGCATTTTCTATCATCTCTGCTTACATTTCGAATTATTTAAGACACGTGCTTCCCGGGGATGCTGCTTGACAAACCACAGAAATTCACACCTAATCTTTACACACCTAATTCACGCCTCCATCCTTATGGGGTTTTGAGCTGACCAGACATCCTCTCCCTGCCCCAAACCCCCCAGTTTAACTCACTGTGCTGACACAGGGCCTGTGAGCCACGGTCTTTGAATTTCCAAGAGGTTTTCAGTCATTGCTGCTGTTGGTGGTGTTTGTGGTGGAAGATGCAGCACGGAAAATGCTGAGAAATAGCTGAAGTACTTGAGACAACAACAAGGAAGAGGAGCTCAGATGCTGAAGGGTGGTCCCTCACAAACCAGACAGGCTCTTACAAAGCTCAGGGCTGACATGCAATTGGATGGGAAACACCACTCCGGTGAGTTCTTGTCCCGCTGTTACAGCTCCCTGCTGCTGGCTCAGGCACTCCGTGGGGCTGGGGGTTACAGCTGTGTCCCTCAGCCCGCCGGGCCCCAGCTGGCACAGGGACGCTGCCTGCAGGAAACCCTTTTGTGGCAGCCCTGAAAACAAGGGTGCAAATCTGCTTCGCTGCAGAAATTACAGGGCTTGTAATGTGACACCGAGGGTACAGCCTTAGAGGTGCCAAGTGAACCCTCAGAAATCAGAAATTAACATCACCCCCGTGCTCCGCATTGCTGACAACGATAATCGCTTGGTGCAGCAGTAGGGAGTAGACTTCCCCCAGCCTGCAGCATTGATGCATCGTGTACAAGTGGCTGGTCCTTCCCCTCCTCTTCCCTCCCCCAGAGATGACTTTGGTTTTGCAGTGACTTGAAATGCAGGTGCCCCACAGCCAGCTGGCACACACCTCATCAAACAGCACAGCAGTGCCTCCTGCTCTCACAGCCTCCCAACTCTGCTGGGTGCCTGCCAGGGACTCGCTGGCTTCCATAGAGTCCACCTGTGGATCATGAGCTTTCTGAAGGATTCTGACAACCTGAACCAAGTCCAGGATGTGCCACAGTGCACGAGAAGTGCTGAGTAGCCAACACGCCCTCACATCCATAACCACCTTCCCAAATAAACCGTAACTCCCCACAGGCATTGCTACCAGAGCACCAACCAAGAGGGACTGCTTTGACAGGTCCCCCTTCTTTTGCATTCCTTGTTTCCTGTTCTCATTTGCCATAAATCTCTTGGTGGCACATGAAGACAAAGGCAGTGTAACCAGCACCTGCCAGACATCAATAACACTGTGGCATAGCCCAGAGAAATTGTGTGTCCCATCCCTGGTTCAAGGCCAGGTTGGATGGAGCCCTGAGTAACCTGGTCTGGTAGAAGGTGTCCCTGTATGTGGCAGGGGGGTTGGAATTGGATGATCTCTAAGGTCACTTCCAACCCAAACCATTCTATGATTCTCTGATTCTCTGATTCTCTGATTCTCTGATTCACTGATTCACTGATTCACTGATTCTATGATTCTGTGATTCTGTGATTCTATGATTATGTGACATGCCACATCAGTGTGCTTTCCTTAGTCCCACACTGCCATCAGCCAGTGAGGTCAGCACTGAACTTCCCTGGGAAGCTGCTCCATCAGGGTGAGGGAGCTCAGCCTTGGCTCTTTTGTTGCAGAGAAGTGGAGGTGATTAACAGAGCTAGGGAGCTGAAGGCCCTGCAATTGTCTAAAATCCACTATTAAGCAATATGTCTCAAGCTAAGTAATGGACTAGAACTGCCCAAAATATGCAAGCTCCAGCAGTGTTGCCTGTTTTAATACGAGTAGCAAGAGCTAGCTGGAAAAACTCTCCTGATCACTGTTTTTCTAAAGAGCTACAAACACATTCAAAATTCAGTGCTCTTTTTAAATGGTCAGGCTTCAAACTTCTCAGAAACGCTTCTTTCCAACAAGACATCTTAGAGGAATTACAGCTCTTCTCCTGCCAGGCCCCGCAGAGCTCTGTGCTGTTACCAGGCACCTTTTTACCTGCGTGGCTGGAGCGATTTGAGCTTTCATTCACCTCGACAGCCTGAATGGCCGCGGGGCACTGGCAGGGGATGTGTCAGCCTTGCGGCCGCACCCGGCGCATCCGCAGCGCTCTCTGCAGCTGCTCCGCACAGCGGAGCCGCTGGAATCCCCCAGGATTTGCGGCAGAAGCGGCTCCTGCAGCAGAATCCCGCTGCGCGGTTGGAAGCTTTGCCCGCTTTGCCCGCAGCTCCTCCTCGGTTCCGCTGGGCTCCGCAGAGCCAGGGGTGACAGGCGGGCGCTGCTGTGCCAGCCCGGCTCCTGCTTGCGCCTGCACTTCCCGGAGCTGCTGTGCCCAGCGTTTTCCTGCCAGCTGCTCGCCCGTGCTGCTGGCGGCCGTGTCTTTCCCTCTGGCATCAGAAGGTGCCCGGCTGCCGGAGGCACCGTGTCGGCTGCGATCCACCGGGAGCACCCGAGGGTGGCCGTGCCCGGCTCGTCTGGCGTCTCAGCGTTAAGAAATGGGCATGGCTCTGGGTCTCCCTCAAAGTCAGTCCTTGGGGCTCTGGGCGCCTCTGCTCTGGTGGTCCCTAAACCCTTTTTGCCGGCAGCAGTTTTCCTGTGTTTCCTGGGAAGGCTTTACTGTGCCCAGAGAGGGGCTCACCTGTGCCAGCAGCAGAGGAAGACCCGCCGGTGCTCCCTTGATTCCCCGGGAGTTCAGAAAGCGGTGTGTCTGCCCGGGAGAGATCAAGCCAGCTCCCCGCAACTCCCTGAAGAAAGCTGGTGCTGCGACATTCCTGGGAAGGCACGGGGCGCTTCTGGAACCCCTGCAGAGGGAGCAGATGTTGCCTCCTTTCCCCCGCATGAAACCATTTGGGGTTTAAGGCACCCCATAGGTACCACTCTTGGGGTACCCTCAGCCCTTGCCTGGCCAGGCCTCAAAGGCTGTTGCGGGTCGTCGTTCCAAACAGTGGGAGAAACTCCCGGTTTGGCTCCCGCTCCTCCTTGTGCCCATGAGCCTGCCGTGTCCCCTCCGTGTGTGTGCCGTGTCCCCTCAGCCCCGGCGGCTCCGGCTGCCGCCCCCACGCCCCTCCCCAGCCCCATGGGGACCCCGCTGTCGGGTTCTGCCACGGCCAGGGAATGGTTCCACCGTTGCCAAGGGCAGAACCCGAGGGCTCCGAATTCCCGCGTCTGCCCTGCTCGGTGTGCGAGGGACTCCCACCTGGCCACCGAGCAGCTCCGTGATGCTGAAGCCTGTGGCAGACACATGGTGGCTCCTCTGGCTGCTGAGTAAGTGACAGCCCTTGCAGGGCCACCCCAGGGCCTAGGGCTGGACCCCCTGTTCTGCTGCTGCTGCCACACCCGAGTCTTTCACAAGACCACCCCACTGGCCCACAGGCCATATCAGCCCTCAGCTCTGCGGGCTCCTGGGGCAGCTGGAGGCTCTTGCAGGGGATTTAGGGTGGGGGACAGAGGATGGTGCAGAGGCAGCAGGAGAGGGGGCCCAGCTGGAGGCAAAGAGAGGACGGAGGAGATGGAGGGATGTCCTGCTGTACAGGGATGTGCCCATAGCATGGTGCAGGGGGCAGGGGAGCCACCACTATTGTGGGTGTCTCTGGAGGCTGAAGCTTTTGAGAGGAAAAAATTTAAAAAGCACATCAACACTTCCTCTCCCCCCAAAAAACCCCAAACACAAAAAAAAACCCCATAAAAACTCCTCAACCTCCCCCCACAAAAACACATGCACACACACACACACATGAAAAGAAAACAACAAAACCAAAATTAAAACACTTCCCCCCAGTCCAGACCTAGCTCACAATAAAATCTGATATTTAAAGTTTTTTGGGTTTTTTTCCCCTCTTCGCATTTTTCTCCTGCTTTTCCCTGGTTACCCCAGCACCCTCAGGCAGGGGTGATGGAGGGAGACTTCAGGCCAGGATCTGAAGTGCTTGTCCCAGCACTCCGCTCTGTACCAGCAGACAGGAGCAGGCCAGCCTGCCGGCTGCTCCTTCATTTCCCCCCGCTGGTCCCTGTCCATCCCATCCCATCCCATCCCGCCTGTTTGTCCCGTAGGCGCGCTGGCCTTGCCGGCGGCCGCTGTGGCTCCGCCGGTGCCGCCCATCCCGGGCAGCCCGCTGTCGGACCGGGAGTACCAGCGTTTCTTTGCGAGGCTGCACCCGCCCTGGCAGGCGAACATGTTCTGCCTGCTGCGCCAGGAGTACGGCTGCCTCAGCCCCGCCGTCCTGCAGCTGGACCAGGACGAGAACCACGGAGAAATCCCCGAAGGTAAGGGCATCCCCCGCCCCCAGGCTCAGAGGTGCACCTGGAGCCAGCTGGAGCAGCGTGGCTGCTTCTCTGCCCCCAAATGCCACAAGATTGTGGGAGTGGGATGGGTTGGAGCAGCTTGGAGCAGACACTGGCAGAACACTGGCTTTTGTGGCCTCTCTGGGCATCCCTTTCAGCTGAAAGCCACAGCCACTTGAGTGGCCCTTCCTTTCTCCACACCTCTGCTGGTGGGGTGGCAGGAGGAGAAACTGGCCAGAGTTTTCTCAAGCTCAGTGTAGCTCCTCATCTCTTACCAGCTCCTTCCAGCTTCACCTGAGGGTTAATGCAGAATCTTGGCTCACGGGCTCTCGTAGGTCTTTAAGAAAACTTGAGATGATAAGCTGCCTTTTTAAGTGTTTAACATTTCAGGAGCCAAGAAACATCCCAGTTCAGAAAGCACCATAGCAACAGCACCCTTCAGATCTCTGCAGTCATATTTTCCCTGAACCCCTGCATCAGAGAATTTAAGTGGTATAATTATATCTGTGCAGCTGAAAAACTTGGGACTACTTCTGTTGTATTTTTCTTCAGAGGAAAAAAAAAAATAGGAGCAATTTTCTCATAAAAAATATGTCTTTATATTTAGATATGAACGTCAATGAGCTGAATGATCAGCCAACTGTGCTTATTTGGACTGCAGCTTGAGGGCAACTATTTCTTGCTGGTTTCTGCAGCTGTGTTGGGGCAACGAGTCCCACCCCACATCACCAGACCCAGGGATGGGTCCTGCGCTCCTCACTCACTTTTGGGCACCTGCAGTCCACCATGCCATGGTGCTTTGTGCACACAGGGTCTGCCCCTGGTTTCTCTCCTCGTGGTGCCCAATTCCCCAGCACTGTTCTTTGTCATGTCCAGTCACAGTCACAGCCACTGCTGCTGCCTTCAGATCTTCAGTTGTCAAGAACAGAAGCATCTGGAAATGCCAGAAGATGGGACAGTTTTGCAGGCTGCCCTATTTACCTTCTTTTGTCCCATCCCTCAGCCTAACACACCTATCCAGCAGAATTTATTCTGCTTTGTGTTACCTTTTTCCCCACTTTGGGGGTTATTTTGGCACATTTCAGCCAGGGTGAGAAGTGGAACAGATGTGACAGAGTGTGTGCCCTCTCATGTTTAGCCTCTGCTGTCCTCACAGAGCTATGGCAGTGCTGTCTACACCCAGATATCCATGAGCATTAATTGTGCCCATTCAGCTGTGGTGCTGAGGAAGGCAGTCACCTCGTGCTTTAAACAAAGGACAGTGTGAGGATCTGGAGTGCTCCCTACAATACCTTGTGCTTTAAACAAGGGATGGAGTGGGGTCTGGAGTTTTCCCTGCAAGCTGGGTGTTTTTCTGGGCTGGCATCCTGGTGCATATCTAAAATTCTACTTTTGATGGCACAGCTGTTTGCTCAGCACAAGAAGTGAGTACAGGGTAAGGGATGGTGCATGAGCAATACCAGGAGAGCAGTGCAATTTCACTGCTAATGCCCTCCCTCTCAGCCAGCACTTCCCCTGTTCTCACAGGGCTAGCTGTGCCACCCAGGCCATGCACTCCTAGAGCAGAGGGAGAACAAGATCACTGAATTCTTCAGGGTTTTCTGCTCTCCTGCACACCCTTGGCTTTCCTGCAATCGCTGCAAGATCTGCAGTGTTGGCAGTGCTGGTCAAGACTGCAGTGTGTGTGTGTTACAGGCACAGGCTTTGCCAACAGCATCCTGGCCCTATGCACCCTCCTCCACCCCCTGCAAGGCTGGAATCAATGTCAAATTTTATTGCCTTGAAGAATTTGTCTCCTCTGGAGCCATCTGCCTGGAGAAGCTGTGGCAGCCCCATCGCTGACCCACGAGACCAGGCTGGATGGGTCTTTGAACAACCTGGTCCAGTGGAATGAGTCCCTGCACATGGCAGGGGACTTGGAACTTGACGATCTATAAGGACCCTTCCAAATCAATCCATTCTCTGACTCTCTGGTGCTCCCAGGCCTGGTCTGGAAATCTTTTTAATCTATTACAGCGCGACTTGCCTTTTTTCTCTCTTTTAAACCCAGCAAGGACTAATAACAGAAGAATCAGATCTGGCAACAGGAGGTTTGTGTCTCTGTCACAGGGAAGATAACTGTGTGGAAAAGGGCAGGAGGATGAAGTGAAACCCTCAGGGGGCTGGAGGGAAAAGGGATGTGGTGCCTGGAATCAGGAGCTCTAGCAGCCCAAAGCCATGATCTCCTCTGGGGGCACACAGCTTGGACTTTCCTGAGCTGCCACTGAGAGAATCCCCATCTCTTGGTGCACCCAGACCTGCCTCCACCCCACATCTCTATCTCTAGGGCCGGTCTGCTCTGAATTTCCAGAGGTGGTGCAGTTCCAGACCTTCTGCCAGTTCGCCCAGTATCGCTGCCTCAAACAGCAGTTCTTCGTCAAGGTAGGGAGTGGCATGTGGGTGGGACAGGTGGGGGAGAATCTCTTGGGACACGGAAGGGTGAGGAGGAAGGGAAGAAAACATAGTGAGAGTCGTGTTTTTCCCTCTCTCCTCCACGCAGCGAGTCCCATGTTTGAGCTGGTCTCTCCCAAGCCCTTTCCCAATGGAGCCATCCAGCGCCGCCGACTCCTCGGCAGCGGGCAGAGGCTCCCCTGTCACACAAGGTATGGCTGCACCGAGCTGTGCTGGGCACTCCTGCTCACCTGCTGGTCTCCTGTAGCTGCTCTCCACCCCTGCAGCTTTCTCCAAAGGCCTCCAAAGGCCGTCCCTGGCTGCTCCATCCCTGTCCCACCACCCAGAAGCAGGCCTTTGTCTCACCTGCCGATGCCCTGCTGCAGGACAATGTGGGACAATGTGGAAGACCTTCTCAAGTTCTCTCATGCACTGCCAGGTCAGAAGCCATGGACGACCAAACACCCCACAGCCACGCCGAAAGTGCCCGCACCCTGGCAGAGGAGCAGGACCACACGCCCACCAGCTCTCTGGGCTACCACCTCACCTTCCACAGTGGAATCCCCTGATGACCAAAGCCTCAGGAAAAGCATCTGGCATCTGATCCATTCGGCCCTCTCCTTGGATGCATCCTTGGACACCAAGGACTCCTCTTGGAACTTCACCAGCTCGGGCCCAGGACACATATCACAGCAGGAAATCCCCCCTCGAGGCAGGTGAGGAGAAGTCTGCCCTTTCTAGGTACCACATGCCACCCGTGCAGGGCTGTCCTTGGACAGCAGCCCCAGGGCATCCATGTCCCTGCTCGGAGCAGGTGGTGAGTGTGGGTGAGTGTTCTGGAGCAAGCTGTCCCGTCCAGAGCAGGGATGTTCCTGGGGAGCCCCCAGGCACCCCTCGCTCCAGCACAAAGTGAGCAGGGAAAGGGTGATCCAGCACTGTTAGTGCCTGAAAATGGCACTGTACTTGCATCCTGAGCAAAGTGAGTTTAGTCTGGGCCTGACCTGCAGGCAGGGCTTTGTCTCATGCCTGTGTTTCCACACACTGTGGCCATCTGCACTATGAAATCACCTCTGCACTCCTCCAAACACATGTCCCACGAGTCTGGGTGATGTGCAGGAATAGTGTCCTTGCAAACACAAGTCCTTGGGATGTGTCTCACTGTGCTCCTCATCTCTCCGTGTGCAAGGCAAAGCAGATGTTTCTTAAAGCAGCCTGACCTGAGGAACACTCCAGGAGTGCTCTGCCCTCACCAAGGGGAGCAACAGCAGCCCTGGGATAGGAAACAGCCGGGAGCACAAAGCCAAGCAGGGCCACCACTTCTGCTCGAGCACGAGCACCTCTCTGCACTCTGGATGTGTGCACAGCTCTTCCTAGGGTGTTTCTGGTTCCCCATTCTGAGTTTGGAGGCAGGATCACGGCAGTGCAGCACGGGGCCCTGCACCAGGCCAGCTTTCTGCAACCCTTTCACACACTTTCCTCAGCTCCTCTGGCCTAGGGATGCGTTAGGAGTTTATGGAGCACGTTGAGCTCTTCTCAGCTGGTCTGACAGGATCTGTTTGCCTCTGTGCTCAGTGGTGGTGGTGACCAAGAAAAGACCTGCAAAAGGATATTATGCTTTTGCTCAAAGTTACTTTTTGATCTTTCAGTACCTTGTGGCTGAGGACCATTTGCTTTGACTGACATGCAAATATTATTTTACTTACCAAGAGAAAAAAAAAAGAAAAAGGGTGTCTAGATGCGGTTTTCATGGAGAAGTCATTGTGGTTTCACTCTCTTGCTGGCCAGTGATGTTCCTGTAAGCACACAGATTTTGTGCCTGATTGCACATCTGTGGTTTCTCTTGAACACGCTGCATGCCACTGCCACAGTGCAGCCAGAGATTCCACTTCTGCATGTAAAGATGAATTGCGTCATGTTGTTAAAGCCATAACTGTCTTCTTGCAAGCCTCTAACATATGTCATCCTCCTTCCTAATATTGTAGAAGGCTTTCACTGGCTGGAAAAATTTTCATGGTTTATGTGCTCTCAGGCAAAATGGTGTTTCATTGAGGATTTTGTTCTCCCTGCCTCTGAAACTGAGCCTTGCTGTGAGTGAGTTCTATTGGGATTACTGGGGACTGCTGTGATTGCAGATGACACTCGCCATTCTGCAGAGTTTCTCAAAGACACTAATGCTGACTGTGTGTCTGTAACTGGCAGCTGAGCCCCATCAATCATGCTAAGCAAAGCTTAAACCCCACCGAGGATAAAAAGGCAAGATAGACCGCGCCTGTCGGCTTTGCCGCATCCCGCCTCCTCTCAGAGGGACTTCAAAGCATGACCTAAAAAGGGGGCAAAATGCCTGGAGGCATTTCCATTCCAGCAAGAAGAGCAGTGCTGGGTGGGACTGGTGGTTGTGCACAGGTGCCATTCAGCATCTGGTTTAACACAAGGTGGGCAGGGCTGTGATGGGCACAGATCCCAGAGCTGCATGTCTTCCCTAGGGTCTTATGTCCACCAGGACATCCATCCTTCTCATTCATCCCTTGTGGCTTGGGGCAGCTGCTCTGGCAGCTATTGCAGCTTTCATAGTGCCTGATGAGGCCAGTTGTGATCTTTAGAGGGAGACAGGGCAGGGGAAGTAACACAAGAGGAATCTGCAGCACTTTTCTGTGATCTTTCCAGTAGAGGTGAATCATTGGGCGGGAGGGGGAAATGACAATTATTGCACCTATTTTCTATTTTTAGTCCTTATTGTGCTCTCTGCCTTATTTCCGAGTATTTCCTTTCAGAGTTAACCTCTAAACCATGATTCAGTCTTGCAATAAGCTGGAAAGAGCTCCGTAGCCCTTACCTTATAAAGCCTGTGCAACTCATTTTCTGCAGCAACTTTTGCTGTCTCTTTAAAACACCCCCAGGTTCCAGCTCTGTGTGCACTACCCAGTGATGGCATTCAGCATTTGGGTACATGGAAGGACATCAGCCTCCCTTCCCTGCTTTTCTGTTTGCACAAAGAATTGCATTTGCCCTTTTTCCCAGAGCTTCCCACTGTTGTGTCATTTGTCAGCTACAACCTCTACCCCTCCTTCAGCATCACAGCTGCCCCGGATCCAGATCTCATTCTGTGGGGATCCAGATCTTACTTATTCTGTTGGTATTCACACGTAGATGCTCACCTGTGGCTCATGAACCCAGCTTCCCAGCAGGCTGCTCTGAGCCCTCTCAGAATCCCAGAACTGTTAGGGTTGGAGATCATTCTGTTCGATTCCCTGCCAAGGAAGGGTCATATACAGCAGCTGACACAGGAACCTGTCCAGGTGGGTTTTGATTGTCTTGAGAGGGAGACTCCATGACTTTTCTGGGCAGCCTGTTCTGCCACCCTCAATGTAAAGAAGTTCTTCCTGATGTTGAGGTGAAACTTTTTGTGTTTTGATTTATGGCCACTGCTCCTCATCCTGTGGCCAGGCACCACTGGAAAGAGTCTGGCACCATCCTCTTGGCACCACCCTTGGGATATTTATGTGCAGTGAGAGATACATACACTCCTGGTGACTCCCCCTCCTCTTCCTCCTGCTTTAACCCTCCAAACAGTCTTTGTGGTGATTATCTACTTCAGCCCCAGAGGCTTTCATTTTAAGGCCAGACCCTTCATTCAAAATACCATCCCCAGAAAAAAACCCTCTTTTTGAATTATCATCACCCATAACCAGCCCTGGCATGCAGTCAAAGATCTCTTTTTTTCTCCTTCTGAAGCTGTTAAGAGTGGCTTTTCATAACTGGTTTTCATTTCCTGCAGCAACCCCCCTAAATCAGAAGTTACCAAGTGCTGGAAAGCTGCTGTTCACTCCTTATCTTCTTTTCTGCTTGCCTCAGGTGCTCACTGCACCTCAGCCAGCCACTATCAGGAAGGTTCAGCAGCTGAAAGCTAATGGCCCAAATCCTTGTCATTACATGGCAGGAGAGGTGGATGCTGCTCACCAGCACTCTTCAGAGATACCACTGAATCAGGCTCTGTGTGTCCTTCCACATCCTGAGATGCCAAACTATGATAAGCTGTTACCTGAAGTTTTCTCTTTTGCCTGGGATCAATTACTGACCTCGGCCCACAGATTATTCTTAATCCTGGGGGAGGTTTTTCACATTCCCTTTGGATCTTTGCCTCACAGTACCTGTTGGGCTTTTTCCAGGGCAGTGGTTAGGGCAATAACATGCAGAGGTACTAAGCTGGGGAGGGATTTGCATTAGGAAATGGCTTTAGATGGACCCATCCCTTTCCCTGAAGCATGGTGAAGCCTCTGTGCATCCACAAACAGCTCAGCAGCATGTCAGTGAGCGGAGAGAACCAGCAGCAGAGCTGTTATACTCACCCAGAGGTGGTAAATCAGCTCATAAATTTGCAACTGTGAAGCCAGAAAACCTCACAGCAGAGATGGAGAACAGAGATAGAGGAGGAAAAGATGTGACAGAGAGCACAGCAGAATTTCTTGGTAAACTTGGGCCAGTGGCACAACTCAGTTTTCTGTGAGGCTCACTTCTTTTAACATTCAGGTATAGGGATTGCCCTGATCCTGCACCCTTCCTGCTCAGCACAGGACATGAAATCATGTCTGGTGAGCCCCAAAGAAAACAACAGTGCTATGTGGTTGAGCCACAAACTCCTCTCCTAACAGAAGTCTGGGATATCTTTTTGAAGTCTCCTAACTGTGGAGGAAGGACCCATCAGCTGTTCCCATGCTCAACTACCTTGGTGTCAGGAAGATGCAATTTGCTTCTGGTTTGGAAGGACCTTGACCCAAATTCCAGTCACCAAAAGTCATTGCTCTTCCACCTGCTGATGAGGAGAGCTTTCCAGCTGAAACCCTCCTTGGTAAAAAAGGGCTGACTGACTGAGTGGGTACCCACTGGTGTCTTTGCTCAGCTGACTGATACTTTTTTAGCTTCTACCTCTAGGTGAAAGTTTTCCATGCCTTAGGAAATCTCATCTTCATGACCTTTTTTCAGGTTCTCCACCTCTTCTNNNTCTGGTTTTCCCCCCTTTTTTTTTTTTTTTTTTTTTTTTTTTTTTTTTAATGCTAATCGGAAGGTCTCCAAGAAGTTTCAGCTACTCTCAGGAAAGCTTGTCCATACATGTTAGCCCATGCATGGATTTTACAAGCATTTTAACATAAGCAGTTGCTGCTCTTCTTTACTCTCTGTCAGATCAAAGTTTGTTTATTTATCACTGGCTTTGTTTCCAGATACAAGAGGCAAATATCTAATGAGCATGTTTACCTCTTCTGCATCATTGACGACGATTGAAACCAACCATCCCTGTCTGCTAACAGATCTGTACCATGTTTGCAAATTCCATTGTTCCTAGGAGATGCCAAATATTCTCATTGCTCTGATCCTATTGTCCTTAAATTTTCTACTTTTAGCTACCCATGTCAATTTAGATGAACAGTTAATTCGTGGTCAACAAGTTATTCCCCATTTCTGTCAAATACTTGGGAGGGAGGCTTAATATGTGACCCAAAGGGGGCTGCCCAACATCCAACACTCAGCACACATCTAACAAACACCTCCTCACTGTGTACTCGAATGAAATTAGGCAGCTGCTGCTGCAGGGGCCCTGGGAAAAGCTCTTCAAGCTGTGCTCCTCGCCCAGTCCCTCCCACGTGCCCCCAAATGCACAGCAACCCCTGTAGCCTCTGTGTCACACAGGTACGTACAGACTCTGCAGAGAGTCCCACTCCTCTGTGCAGTTTAGCCAAGTGTCCAGGGTTTCTTTGGGAAGGCATTTTTTGCTTTGTTTCTAAACTAAAGATGCACCTCTTCAGTTTGTGACATGGAATGAGATGATTCCCTCCTCCCCTTTCTCTGTCAGCCTCCTAGCCCTGCAGAACGATGAGGCAGTGCTGGTCCTGTGCTACGCAGTGCTGGAGGGAAATTGCCTCTCATCGATGCTCACCATGGCCTGGAAGGAGATGGAAAAAAGAGTCTTTGGGTTTGGAGACTCGGTAAAGACACCAATGTCCACCTCTGGCCCCCACTGTGTGCAGGCCACCTCCGGCCCCCACTGTGTGCAGGCCACCTCCTGAGAGAAGTTGACCTGGGTGACCAGGGAGGCAGGCCCCAAGCCAGGGATATGGGAACTCCTCAGCCTCCTCTTTTGGGAGGTTCTCAGTCTCCTTTTCCCCCCTGACTCCCCGCTGGATCCACCCCAGGTGTGTGACAACCTTGGGCGGCACCACGTGGACCTGTGCCCTGACTGTGCTTTCTGCTCCCTGAAGAGGGAGCAGTGCCAGAACATCGAGACCCTGAACCGCGTCCACTGCGGCTCGGGCGGCTTCTCCAACTACATCAACCCCCAGATCTCAGCCCAGTACGAGGATGAAGAGGGCAAGGTACCGGAGCCAGCTGCTCTCTCAGGAAGAGCCTGGACTGGGAGCTGAACAAGGGCAGGAAGAAGCATGGCTCACTTTATCCCACCCCTTTGCAGTCCAGGTTCTCACAGACCCTGGAGGACTACAACATGGACTTTTTGAGAGGGATGAGGTTGGAATACTGGTGCAGCCGCATGGCCATCTATGGCTGTAAGGACCCCGCTGTATCCTTTTGGCTGAAGGCAAACTATGATGCCTTCGAAGACGAGGATGGCTCAGGAAAGGTGGGTGACCATCAGTGGATGCTCCCATTCCTCCTTCTCCTCTTCTTTCTCTGACTTTCATTCCCTTGGCACCAGATCTGTGACTCGAGCGGAGTTCAGCATCCCAACTACTGCATGTTCAAGAGCTACCAGTGCCTCCTGAAGAGCATCTACAACGAGAGGGTGAGAAGCAGCTATGCTGCCTTTTGCACAGCCTGCTCTTCCGTGGCTGGCCCCTCCACAGCCAGCCCCGAGTCCCTGCTGGACTCACTGGCCCACTGCTTTTCCTTCTAGGAGGACAGAATCGGGTGTGTTTGGGGGAGGTGGGGGGACAAATAGTGGTCCCAGCACAACTGGAGTGTCACTGGTGGGTGGGATTTGCACGGACGATGTGAGGGGTGATATCCCTGTATATCCCTGAAGGGCTGGGAGCTTCCTAGGCAGTAACCAAACCCCAAATCACCAGAGCAGGACAGAGGACTGGGCTGTATCCTAGCAAATCCACAGTTCAGCTGTCAGTTCAGCTGGCACTCCCCTCTTCCCCCCGGTGCTCCCATCATGCCAGCCTGCAGAAGCCATCCATCATGGAGGTCTCTCTCCCTGGGGAAGGAGGGGCAGTGGTACTGCTCCTGCCATCCAGGCTGTCCTTGCAGGTGACTCGTGTGGAATGCAGGCATAACAAGACCTACCGGGTGCTGAGTGCGAAGGAGGGAGACCAGGAGGTGCAGCTGTGGCAAGAGAGGTTCCTCAGCCTCTCTGAGCAGCAATCAAAAAATGAATAAAGTTTGTTAAGACCTTCAAGATAGTCAAGGCCTTTGACCAAGTACCACCATGCCCTCTAAACCATATCACAGAGTGCCACATCTACTTGTTTTTTGAACACTTTCAGGGGTGGTGATTCCACCACTTCCCTGGGGAGCCAGTTCCAATGCCTGACCACACTTTCAGTGATGACATTTTTTTCCTAATCTCTGCCTGAACCTCCCCTGGCACAGCCTGGAGCCATTTCCTCTTGTCGCCGGTTGCCTGAGAGAAGAGACCAACTCCCACCTGGCTGCAGCCTCCTTTCAGGGAGTTATAAAGAGTGATCGGGGCTCCCCTGAGCCTCCTTTTCTCCAGGCTAAACAATTCCTTTAGCTACTCCAGACTCTGCACAGGCTTTGCTGCTCTTCTCTGCTGGACATACTCCAGCACCTCAG